>PVJO010003287.1:0-126044 GCA_004026905.1 Hystrix cristata | reverse complement strand
GTGCACCATCAGATCCAGTTGGATCTTTTATATTTACTGTGCGGGGCACATTGTGGGCCCTTTCAATTTATAAATTTCTGTTCTTCATAAATTCTCAGAATTTTTAATACATTATTTATTAGATAAAATCCTTCTCTCTCCTTTTTCTGACTTTTCGAAAGTCCTGATAGATAAGTGATCAAATTTGACACATAGCACTGTGATTTTCTTCTCTTGCCTCCTGTATTTTCCATCTCGTTGGCTTTTTTCTGATGTTTTGTTATGCTTCCTAGGAGATATACATTTATCTTCCAACTTTTCTATTAGCTTTTTAAAAATTATTTCTTTTTGAATTCCTAAGAGCTTCTTTCTAGCCTCTAAATTCTTCCTTTTTGTTTCTCTTCCTATTTTTTTTTTAATTGAGACTTTTGTAACTTCATTAAGGACGTTCATGGCCAGCCTTTGGGAGTCTTCTAATCTCTGAATTAATCTCTTTTCCTTGAAGTTTCATTTTAAATTCTGGGCTTTTCTCACAAGACCCATAATCCTTGCTGGTTCATTTGTATCCAAGAGTGAAGTTCTACTCTGATCAGAAGCTCTTTGTGCACAACTGATTCTTGCAGGCCAGGATATAGCTCAGTGCAGATCACCTGCCTTGCCTGAATGAAGCTCTGGTTTCGATCACCAGCACTGCAGAGCTGAAACAGTAATCCCAAAGAAGAGGGAGGAGGAAGGGTGTGAGGGGGAGGAGGAGGAAGGGGAGGCTGAAGAGCCGGACAAGAGTCTTATCTCTGGCCAGAGGACATGGGCATTGCTTGGAAGACCCTCCATATTAAATCAGGGTTTTTGCCTATTAGATCTGGTACCTCTAGCAAGTATCTGTTTCTGGGGTTCTGTGGTGCGGAATACCATTTCTTATTGGCTCATCCACTGACAGCTTTGAAATTTGGTTTCTTCTCTCCACTGCCCATTAACTTTCCATCTCCTACTGTCCAAACACCAGAGTTTAATCAGCATCTCCTGTCTGTGCGTGCATCTCTCTTAGCTCTTGCTTGCTTACAGCATTGTCCTTCTTGTTACCACTATTACCTTTTTAGACACTGGACAAGGAGCAAAAATGTATCAACCTAGCATGATTTAAATAAAAGTTTCCTCCTCTCTTGAATCTATACTACTTATTTCCACATCGCAACATCTTCAAATTGCCTTCCATGACACAGTTGTGTCCCTGGCGAGGTGAGGGGCTATTCCATGGGAGGCAAGAGCTCCGTGGTCAATGAACAGTGGATAGCAGTGGTCCCGAACTGATGGCACACGTGCCGCAGCAGTCTGTTCGTTAGCATCAAAAGCTTTAAAAGGTTCGCCATCGCCGGTGCATGCCATTCATTGGCCTCTTCTTGTTTCCTATATGACATCTGAAATCTTACTATGTGGATTCTGATTTAATTTCTGATTCTGTTTATTATGTATCCCCAGCTATACTTCAAGTGCCCTTGAAATTACATACTATGCTATGTTGTGTTTTTGCTTATGTTTAGGGCATTATATGTTAACCTCTGACTGGGTGCCTGTCGCTCCTGAATAAAAAGTAAGCCCAGTATGCAGGGCTGTTTCTTACTCGTCTCCATATCCTCCATATCCCCTCCCCCAGCAGAACAGCTGTAACATCACAGGGACTCATGCAAGTTTGCTGACGAGAGAGGCCGGAGGGCCATGCTCTCTCACACATGCCACAGTCCCTCTTTTACTGCACATCTAGTGAAAGTCCCTGAAAGTATAATAGATACAACAGTTAAAGTATTTATGTGCTCCTAAATGAAAAATAACTTAATACTGAGAGTTCTACACAAATGATTGGACAGGGACAGGGTAGTGATTTGAGGAAATGTCATAAACTCACCTCTGTCTTCCTAAAACATGCATGTACCAGTCCATAAGGGGTATGTGCCTGGTCACTCATCCAGACTCCTTTCAGCCCCCCTCCAGTAAAAGCCAGGTGCACTTTGTACTCTTCTGTAGGAGATGAGGTAATTCTGATAATCCTAAGACTAAGAATTCATTTTTCAGGACAAAATAATTTTATAGAAATGGTGACCAAGTAAAGTAGAAATAGTACTGTAAGTAAAACATTTCCAGTTCGATATGAGTTAAATTGATTTTAGGGGTTACTCTTGGAAACTAATTATCATTTCTTGTTTCTGTGGGAAAATGCATTTTGAGTTCTGAATGACTAAATTATATATGAACTTTGGAACACTGATCGGTCATATGTTAGGGACTGATTATATTGTATTTGTAGTCCATTTGGAGCCATGAGAACAAAAGGAAAATCAAATTGTCACCTGGACAATGCCAGACTGGGAGCAACAAATCTGAAGTAACAAAATAGTCTATAATATGTCATACCACATCAGAATAAAGATGAACATATTTTTCACAGTTGATAATATGTGTGGGCTGGCTTGGTGTCTACAAGAAAGAATGTCTTATAAAATCGCATCACATGAATCTAATGAGATTATGTATGGATCCTGCTGTAGGGCCTGAGATAGTAGAAGTTTGTTATGGGCACAGAAAAAATAATGGGCATTGCGCTACCTACCACTTTTATTGTGGTCATTCTGAATAATGACTCGATATATTTTAAGAAGTCTTTTGAAGCTTTATCGATGAAGAGATACTGAATAGGTGCTAGAAGAGAGGACCGCGTAGGCTAAAGTCCTCTCTGAATTTGGTTTTATTTCATTTTTATTTTAAACATATTTCCACTCAGTGTTTCACAGTGAAATGAAAATAGAATTCAGGACATTCAGCATTGTGTTGAAACAAACAGAACCAGAGAGAGCACAATGGGGTACACCAGAGAGAGTGCTATTGGCTTCCAAAACCAGCGACTAGGCACAGAAGAAAAGGAAAATGAAATAAAGGAGTGTTCCATAAGAAAAAAGTCTACAGAGAGATAAATCTCTCCTAAAATTATAAGCATGCTGCCAAAGGCTAAATGTCCAGTCATATTAAGTGGCCTCAGTACTTTTCATTTCATGTCCACAGGTCCAAAAATATATACAGAATGGATATTATTTGACTAAAGACTTTAAGAATCTGTTTAAGGTTACTGTGAAACTATTTATGATGTTCATTTAAAAACTCAGCACATTTTAGTTCTCATTAAAGAATATATATGTAACTATACATATGTATGTATATAAACAAGTGGATGTGTATATGTATATACACATAGAATATATAATTAAGATATAGTTGACATATATAATTAAGATGTAGTTGACAAATAAAAATTGGGTATATTTGTGGTTGTATATATGATAGTTTATATAGGTATACATTGTGAAATGTTTAAATCAACCTAATCAGGGAATATATATTGATCAAATACTTCATTTGGGCCAGACACTATGCTAAGTATAAACTTCAGATTAAATATTGGAGCCACAGGTTTAATGACATTTTTTATAATGTATTACTGCTCATGTACAAAAAAATTGAGTGACCTCCCAACTTAGGCATCTATAATTATCAGTATTTGTTTTTTTGAGTATAGGAATTCCTAAGCAGTCTAATATAGTATAAGATTTATTTTATATTGTATCTGCCTTTTGAATTGAAGGACATCTTATGTTCTTTATAAACTAAAGGCAAAGTGTACAAATGCTTTCATTTATTGTTATGAAATTTACAAGTCAGGTAAATTTGATTAATATTATTTAATAAATGAAGAAAGACTAAAACACTGTGCTAAGTTACTAACCAGATACTTCCTAAAAAATAAATGTTAGATTTAACAATATAAAAAGTCTTCTGACTCTAAGGACCCCATAGAAGCACAAAAATTCACAGTGGTTTATAGGTAGTGCTCATTATTAATCTTTAAATTACCTACCATAATAATCGTGTACTATCAGTAAAGGAAAATATTTTAAAGGATAGCCAAAAAAGCCTGTCTAGTTAGGGACTCATGTTTTCAAGTATTGGACACCAAAAGTTCAGCTGGAAATTCCCCCATTTTCTGAGCGGAACAATGAGCCACGTCAACTCCTCGCTCTGACCTTCATGTGACTTCCTACATCACCTGACCTCTCTCAGAAAATCTGTTTCTTCATTTCTCAGCTACTCAGCCCCAAAGACGAGAGCACTTGTGTGTAACCACCTTGTAAAGTGGAAGAACTGCTTTCCTCTTCTCATTATCACATTGCCTTGACTCATTTCCTGTCGCGCTAGGGAAGGCAGGAGGGCCAGTGGCTGTGGACGTGGGATGTCACGTGCAAGAGAGTTTTCCCTACCTCACTTCCGGTCAGTGCTGCAGGGTAGCTTTGCTCAGTTCCTGTCCAGAAGGACTAAACTGAGTCAGATAGGACGCCTAGTCTTTTTATCTCCCCATTATCAGTCCTGCCACTCTTAGAACTGAATCATCACAGATCATTCTTACAAGCACCTGCAAGCCACAGGTGACCTGCGCGCACGAGTGTGTCCACCGTGGTGATGACACATGCAGACCGTTGCCCTTTATTCGTACTGGAGGTATTACCTTAAATCTGGGAGATGAAAGAGAAGCGAGGGAAAAGAGGCCATGGGCGGGGGTTCTGGAGACAGGATATTTTCATCAAGGGTGACCAGTTTCACTAGTTGACAACTGACTGTCCTTCACAATGATGGGCTCTGAAGAAGGTATTTGTTCTGAAGTGCGTCAGCTAAATGTGGTAATTATTTTTCTTCGAAGGGAAAAAGGCAGTAAGTAGCACGTGCTCATTCACCGACATTACAGCTTTTGCTCCCTGATCACAACAATAGATTTGGGCTGATTTCCTATTCTCAGGCAATCAGTGATGGGAGGAGAGAGAGCCATCAGCAAGAGGTCCCAGTTGACCTTCAGCTAAATTATTGTTCCTTTCTCCTGCCTTTCTTTCACTATAAGGGGGAGGGGAAGAGAGTAGCTCTCCACTAAAAAAAGGAAAGAAAAGAAAACAGGTGCACGGCTTGAGCTATCTAGCAAAGGGATGTAATTGGTAGCAACAACAGCATTCTTAATCTGACAGCTGTTTGGTTGTCCCACCCTTCATGTCAGTGAACTGGAAAATAGCTCATTAGAACTATTCGTGTCATAGTCAGTAAATATTTTTTGGACTGTCAGTATATTGAATATCGCTCTAAATTGTTTTTATTTTTAATATGTAAAAAAATCCCAAAATATTAAAGGCAAAGATGCAGTCTAGTTAGCACTGATGTCCTAACGTAGTCCCTGGGAGTAGCTTTGCCAAATGAAACTCTACCACCAAATGACAATCAGCAGATTTCAACTTCATATTTTTGACTCATACTCTCCTATCCAAAGGGAAGATGTAAATCAGAAATATCAAACCCTCAATTCGATGTCATCCCAAACAAGTCATCCCCTTTGCCTGGGGAAATGAGTAGCAGTAAGTACAGTTTGAAACTTGGATAAAAGAACATTACTTTCCAACAACTGGTATTGAAAATAAAGCTACTGACAACTAGAGCCGTTTGGAGAGATTGGATGTTCTCGTGTTATAAGTTTTGGAGCATTTTATGTCACTTGGGGAAACCTGAGGAGTGTTTTGCAGTGGTGCTGTGTAAGATGAATTTCTCTTAATAGCCTTCCTCATTGTTATTACACATGAGTTCCGCATGAGTAGTCATGGCAGTAATATAACTGCTAATAGCACTAGGTGCTAATAGTAGTGGAGTAGCTTAGGTTAACACAAAAACAGGTGAAGGCTTGGGGCTGGCAGCAATTAATCTCAAATAGAACCCAAATAAAGGCAAAAACCACAAACATCACTAATGGCATTGCTCAGTTAGTTCAAAGGAAAACAAGTTGGGAATTATTTTCTGTTAAATACAGCACTTTTAACTGTGATAGTGGAAATCCCCCATATAGTAAAATCCTTCATGTTAGTTGACTTAAATTTCTAAGTCTACCTTGTGATGTACTTTACATATAGTAATCGTCTTTTTGAACTTCCTAAATCTACTGCTAAAGACTGAACTTCAGCTATATATCTAAATAGGTAATTAATATTTTATGTTTTCATTAACGTTTAAAAGCACATTTTTTGTTTTTATATAATTTTTTGTATTTCAGAAGATAAGTATCCAGCCCAATTTCAGTACGTTTGTTTGATTCATATAAATTTATATATAAATATATGCTCAAGATATGGAATATATATATTCGAAATATGAAGCAGAGGGGCTAGGGATTTAGCTCAGTGGTTAGAGTGCTTGCCTTGCAAGCACGAGGCCCTGAGTTTGATCCCTGGCACCAAAAACTTTTTTTAAAGATTTTTTAAAAAGATATGAAGCAGAAAAAAGTTTTGCAAAGCAAAGGAAACAAGCAACAGAGTAGAAAGACAACATCACGAAGAATCTGAAAATTGCAAATTAAAACTACGATGAGATTTCATCTCACTCTGGTTAGAATGGTATTACAAAAAAGACAAAAAATAACAAATTCTAATAAAGATGCAAGGAAAAGAAAATCTCATACTCTGTTGATGGAAGTGTAAATTAGTACCACCATTATGAAAGGCAGTATAGAAATAAAACTACCAGGGTTGGGGATTTAGTTCAAGTAGTACAGCACTTGCTTAGCAAGCACAAGGCCCTGAATTCAATTCCCAGCAACCCCCCCAAAAAAGAAAAAAAAACTAGAACTACCATATGCTCCAACAATCCCACCACTGACTATATCCAAATAAATAAAGTCAGTATGTTGAAGACTTTTCTTCATTTATGTGTCTATTGCACCACTATTCACAATTGCCAAGATACAGGATCAACCTAGGTGTCCATCAACAGATGAACAGATTAAGAAAATACGGCACATGTATACAGTAGAATATTGTTTGGCCATAAAAAGAATGAATCTGTCGTTTAAATGAGCTGTCTTCTTTTTGGGGCGAGGGCGGTGGGGACCGAACCCAGGGTCTTGCGCTTCCTAGGCAAATGCTCTAGCCACTGGGATAAATCCTCAACCCCCAAAGATCTGTCATT
Organism: Hystrix cristata; assembly: GCA_004026905.1. Classification (NCBI taxonomy): domain Eukaryota; kingdom Metazoa; phylum Chordata; class Mammalia; order Rodentia; family Hystricidae; genus Hystrix; species Hystrix cristata. The sequence continues at coordinate 119,033 of PVJO010003287.1, read as the reverse complement.
TAAAACAGCATGGCTGGAACTGAAGAATGTCCTATGTAATGTTAGGTTCCCCCTAAAATTAATAATTTAATTTATTCATTTAGTTTTCAATATGCCCGTCATGAATTCGACTCCCAAACATTCCCCAGTTCCCTAGTTTTCAATATGCCCGTCATGAATTCAACTCTTGATTCTAATCTAGCACAGCAATCTGAAAGACAGAAGGGGGAAGATACTGCCTGTCCGAGGTATGCACCCTGAGCACCAGGTCAGCTTCTTGCACAGGCTGGGTAGACTCAGCTGCCTGCCCTGGATTCCCCAGTTCCCTAGTGTAAATCTCCTTTCAAATCATTAAACAGTCTGCCATTTTCATCTCCCAGAGAAAGTCTTCAGCTCTATTCTAATCTGCACAGTCAACAGCTGTCGTTAAGGATTTCCCTTCACTGTCTTTCTAGGGACCCCTTTGTGGCTCTGTTTCCTTGGTCCTGGCTCTTCCTTTCTCTGACTTTATACCCTGGTTTTTCTGGAGCACATGTGCCCACAGTTTTGTGAGAAAGATATGTGAATAATAGAAGTTTTGCAACAGGAATGTCTAACAATGTCTTCATTGGTTAATTACAGGATTCTAGGTCGGAAATCTTTTTCCTTGGGAATTTTACAGATATTTTTATTTTCATTCTTGCTATCAAGAAGTCCAATGCCATTTGTGTCTAGATTCTTTGTTGAAAGCTGTGTTTTTCTCTTTGTAAAATTATAAGATCTTTGTTGTAAATGGTCCAAATTTTATGACATTGTGCCATTCCAACGGGGGCTGTTTTCGTCCGTTCTCCTGAGTACTTAGTGAGCCTTCCAGTGCAAAAATTGTGCTGTTGAGTTCTGAAGAATTTTCCATCAACTGTTTCATTAATATTTGTCTCCTCCCCAATTTCTCAGATCTACTTTTATTGGACCTTCTGCTATAATTGTTGCATTTCCTTATTTTTTCCTCCTATTTTCCATTTCTTTATCATTTTAATCTATTTTTGAGCAATCTCTTCAACTTTATCTACCTATAGTTCAGTTAAGCTTTTAGTTTCTGCCATAAACTTTGCTTTTCCTAAGAGCCCTTTCTTGGCTTGGAATATTTCTCTCTTACAGCATACTATATTCATTTAACACATACAGTGCCTTCACGTATCTAAAAATTTAAATTATATTTTCGAAGTTTTCTTTTCCTAACTACCTACTCTAAGTTGTTTCATTTTTTTTCTTGGATTGATCTATCTTTGTCTTTCACATGTAATACTTTCCTCAAAGCCTAAAGATCTTTCTCCACTTCTTCACATCAAAAGTTATACATTAGAGTCCTAGTTTTATGTATAAAAAAATATTTTTCCCAAGTTCATTGTATTTTTCACTCTCTTTATGCTATCATTCCAGGAACATACTTTTCTCTTTCTTTCTTTTTTTTCTTTCTCTTTCTTTCTTCAGTACTATGGATTGAATCCAAGGCCTTCTCACTGAGCTACATCCCACACATTTTTTATTGTTTTTATTTTCAGACAGGGTCTTACTAAGTCACTAAATTGCCCAGCCTGAGCTCAAACTTGCAGTTCTCCTGCCTCAGCCTCTCAGAGCACTGGGATTACAAGCAGACTTTCCTAATATTTATATCACATTCAAAATTTTATCCTTTAATTTTCTCTTTCTAGTTCTTATTTACTAAATCTCTCTTGACCTGGTGATCATACAGATATTTTTCTGTATTGTCTTTTAAAAGTTTTATGCTAAAAATTGTGCTTCCCCACCACTTAAATCTTTTATTCACCTGGACTTAAATATGCTATATGGTGAGAGGTAGACATCCAATTTCATTCTTTCCCCATATATATGGCCAACTATCCCTGCATCATGTATTGAAAAGTACATTATTTCCCCCATGGACTTGAGTAGCAGAAGTGTCAGACTCAAGTTTGTGGCTATGTTTCTTTCTGGACTCTCTGTTCTGTCCCATTGTTCCGACTATCCGTTTCTGTGTCAATAATATATAGTCTTATAAGATTAGTATTTGATGGGGCAGGTTTTCCTACCTTATTCCTTTTTATGAAAAATAGAGGGGGGAAGCTCCTAATGTGAAAGAAATGGGAGGCTTAATTTCATGCATTCATCAAAAATGCATTAAGTACTTATCATATTTCAGATAAGCCCTAAAAATTGAAAACTGAGTAAAACACAATCCTCATCCCAAAGGAATAAACAACCTAGGAGAGGAGGCCGATAAAGAATTACACTTTTATTCTATTATAAGCAAAAACAAAGGATCCATAAGAAACTGTGCACAGCAGGGGGGTGGGGGGCTAATTATACACAAGGATAAGAAGGAAAATCCTGACAAGTGGGACCAATAAATGGTAGTTTCATCTTGGTCTACAGACATAAATTGGCCTTTTGCAGGAGAAAAGGGTAAAGGAATTACAGGGAAAATAACCCCATGCAAGGCTGAAAAATCTGTTTCATAGTGAAGGATCAAACCAAGGAAGGAGATGGGGTTAGAAAGGAGGTTATGGCCCCATAGGGAAAGAGTTTGTCTGCCCAGGTGAGTTGAACTCTTCTCTGTAAACAGACATAAGGTTGGAGATTTGAAGTAGGAAATACTGCCAATTTGGTCGCGTATTTGGTGGTGTGAAAGTAGGGACCAGGGCGGGCCGGGAAGGGCAACGTGAGTGAGAAGGATGGTCTGGACGCTGCCGAGTTGCACCTGGGTGAGCAGCTGAGTGCTGAGCACAGGCAGGAGCAAAAGGGATGGCAAGAGTCAAAACAGGACTAAAGACGCCAAAAGGAAGAAAGAACAGGGCATGGTGGAAACAGTAGTGAGACACAAGTGGCAGAGTAGACTAAATGACAACAAAAGTTCTAGCCTGAGTAAATAAGTGGATGGGGACAGCACTCACTGACATCTAGAAATAGCGTGCCTGTGCTGAAGGAATATTGTGACCGGCAGAGAAAAGACGCGATCCATGACTTTCGGTTTCACCGTAACAAGTTTAAGGGCCCCAGGACATCTGGGTAAAAAGACGAGGAGGCGGTTGGAAGCACAGTTGAGAGCTTAAGAGCTAGTTATCCACCATCAAAACCCAAACATCCCCAGCACCCTCTTGTTCCTCATTGGACCGTTCTTCATAACTGGAATCCTTAACTCTTCTAAATCATTTACCCACATCTCACAGCTACTAAAGGCATATCAGCTGTCAGACAATTCAGAGCATCCATGTGTTGTGCATGGTCAGCCTCAAGCTCTTCCTCTGCTCTTCATGGGATGGAGGGCGACGGGGGGCAGGAGAAGAGTTCTCAGGGTTTAGTGATAGTCATCTTTAAAAGGTGCTGCCATAGGAAGAGTATCCCTGATGGGGACATCCAGTTCCTCAACTTTTACCATCTCCATCCCAGTGACAGGAAAAGAGGGCTTTTAAATGTGTGCCCAGGGTCTCTGCTCCCGTGATTGTTCTACCAACATGCTTTAGAGCACCTCTGGCGGCCCAAACTTGTGATGGAGCGCAGGACCCTGGGAAGAGAAGGAGCACTTGGAGTGCAGGATGTCCAAGAGGTTTGTTTAGTTAAATTATTGGCTACTAATATAGGGCTCTGTCATCCTTATTGTGTTTAAGTGTGATGATTATGTTTCTAGACTAAAATAGAGAAATCGATTTCTAGCTACTCGTAGAATACTTTAATATATATTTTCTTTATTTCATGAAATATCAATGAGATTTTTCTAATGACCGGCATTGTGAATTAAATTTTGAAAGTACACTGTTGTCATATAGAAATTAAAAACTATTGCCTTTGTCTTAGATATAAATTTCAGATACAATGTGTACCCCATTACCCACCACTTTAGGCTAAAAGCTGATCAGTGCTGCTCTGTGGATAAAACAAGTGGCTAGCTGTAGCATCCGGGGTGTTATCACAAATCCAGTTCAAGCCCCACTGCAGGAAAACCAAGAGTCTGTCTACTGACTTATCGTATAGGAATTTTAAAGTATCCTTTCTATTTGGTGCAGGCAACTCATAAAGTGAGTCCTGTAAATCCTTTTACTGTCATAGTATATTCATAGGCATAGATTGATTCAAATGAGATTTGACTTACATTACAAAGAAATGAAACCAACAAATATGAAGATATATCTGTAGACTGAACACATTTACATACATTGAATTGTACTTCATGCTTGTTCCTAAATAAGAATCACCCAAAGAACAAATTGTTACACAAAGAGGACAGGAAATCTACTTCTTAAAAATTTTGACTGATGCCCACCCCTAAAGTCATCCTTCTTCATTCCTTTAACTGTTAAGTACTAGAGAGTCCTGATATTGCTGAGCATCAAATCATATCTGCACCTTGCAGCTGTTACCTTTACTAGTTTGACATGCAGTGGAAGCGGGGGGCATCTTGTTTAGTTCTTCCCAGCAATTCCAAGCCAGCTTAAGTGCTTTGTCTTGAGTAGTTAGGCAAGAGCCTGTGTGTGTCTTTGAAAATTGGCATCACAGGATGTGTATTTACGTGGTTCTCCAGCCCAACCTGACCCGTGAGCTCCAGTGTGGCTGACCCGTCGGTGCCTCCTCAGCCCCTGGGTGGTCCCTGATCCGTGCGAGGACCTCAGGGAGTGTACTCAGTGATGAGTGTCTCCACATACTAACTCGACTGCTATCCAGGAAGTTGATAGGTGTTGTCTTACTTTCTCATTGCTAGGATGCAATACCAAACACCCACAACTTAAAGGAAGAAAGGTTTATTTTGACTCACAGTTTGTAGAGCTTTCAGTCCATAGCCATCTGGCTCCAGGGCAGGGCGCCACAGTAGAGGAGAATGAAAGAGGGGACTTGCTCGTGGAATGCCAGACAAGAAGCAAAGAGAGAGATCAAAGGAGGAGGGAGAGAGATAGACCCTCCCAGGCCACACCTCCAGTGACCCACCTCTTCAACCAGGCTTCACCTCGCTGTATCACATTTAGCTATAAACTCATCAGTGGACTAATCCACAGGATGAGTCTCTCGCCCCCATGATCCAGTCACCTTCCAAAAGCCCCACTTATGGGCACATGAGGCTTTGGAGGGAAATCCAGATATAAACCATTACAGGAGTTGAAATATGCCCTTATATCTATGTTAAAATCCTAACTCCCGGCATCTTAGAATGCAACCCTATTAGAAAACAGAATTTTTACAGGCATAATTACTTAAAATAAATTCAAGCTGGGCATGGTGGCACATGCCTCTAATCCCAGCACTGTGGGAAGCTGAGGCAGAAGAATCATAAGTTCAAGTCCAGCCTGAGCAATTTAGCAAAGCAGCAAAACCCTGTTTCAAAATAGAAAATTAAAAATAAAAAAGGCTGGAGGTGTAGGTAAAGGTGGAGGTCCGGGGTTCAATTCCCACACCAAAAAAAAAAAAAGAAAATGAGTTCATACTGGCATAGGCAAGGCCTCTAATGTCCCTCTAAATAAAAAGGAGAAATTCAGACACAGACACGTACACAGGAAAATGTCCTGTGATGAAGGAAAAGATTAGGGTGATGCATTTATGAGCCAAGAAATGCCAAAATTTTTCAGCAGCCACCAGAAGTAGGAGAGCAGCCTGGAGCAGATTCTCCTTCACAGAACTCAGAAAGGAACAATTCTGCCCACTCTTGGATTTGGCATCCAGCCTCCAGCACTGTGAAACAATACATTTTGGTTATTTAAGCCACCGAGTTTGAGGTACTTTGTTACAACAGCCCGAGCAGACTAATACTTCACCACTATCTTAAAAAAAAAAAACCTATGAGAATAACAATATAATCAGTTCTTAAGAGCAGTAATGGCAACTTTCTAATGGAACAAAGTTAATCAGTTTTAGATTATTCACTTTATTGTTTTCTGGCTCTTAAAATTCTAATTGCCATATGTGGTGATAGAAAGTAGGGTGAGAGGAGGTCTGGTGGAAATGTGCTCTTCAAATGAGTGGTGCATATTACACTGATGGAAGGTTGATGGATATATGTGGGAGAATGAGACCCTGTTACAATAAAGTAGGCTCAGAGCTACGTATAATCTAAACATATTGGTACCAAAGGCACAATGCATAAAGCTTCTGCTCTGACATTAAACTGATGCATGTATTAAAAATGTACAAATGACAAGTGTTCAAAAGTAATCATAGGAGTTGGAGATTTAGCTAGCACAAGGCCTTGCTTTCAATACCCAGAACTCCCCCCCAAAAGTAATCATAGGCCAGTTTTCTAATTATAGAGAGCCCTTCTACTTTACTCCTGTATGTCTACAGTCAAAATTAGATGTGAAATATCAGTAATACCAGAAGGTGAAACTGCCAATGAAGGCTCTGGGGAAGAGATTAAAAGACCACCTGTTCTGAGACCAGAGAGAACCAGATTCTTGTGGCGCTTCTTCTATTTCTGAATGATATGACCTTATACATGTCACTTAACACGGACTCTGATACCTATAAAACGGAGCTAATCACACCTCCCTCAAAGAAGCAATCTCAGGAATAAGTGAGCTCATGTTGTTCCAGTGACTAGACAATGCTTAGTAATATGCTCAATAAAAATGTTCAATAAATAGTAGCTGCAATTTTTGTATTTGTTCTGTTTTTACTGCAGGCAATAGTTCTCCAGTTCCACACATGGGCAGTTCTGGACCGAGAGGTCTATTTATTGGAATTGGAATGGCAGTAACCTTGGTGAAACCCAGGAGAATCATCGAAATTGTTACTAACATTTCTTTCTTTCCTTTTCTTTTTCCTTTCTTAACCACAAAGTGTACCCAGGCTGTGAACCGAAGCCCCAGAGTACAATGGTGCTGTACACACATGGGTTTGAATGAGGCCTGGCTAAATGTAATTCAGATGAATCCTCAGTCTGAAAAAATAAAAAAGGAACTTCCTATTCTGGAGGACAAATTAAAATTAAAGCAGGCCCTGCTGAAGGGAAAGTGATTCGGAGGTAACATTTTAGCGGTTTCTTGAGACCGGCACAGCAGGCTGTCTGTCCTTAACTTCAAGGCAGTCTTTCTGGAAGGCCCTCGGGTGCAGGCCGTGCTTTTGAGCTGGATTCCAATCTCGTAGGCTGTGTGTGTCGTCTCTGAAGAAGGTGGCCTGAAAACTGGAAATATGAAGCAGGCAAAAGGCTCAAGGAGCGAAGTATGTTTTCCGATCATCTCAATACCTCCCTGGGCAGGCTTTGCCTGCCGGGAAAATAACCATGCTCCCTTTTGATTTTACACCAGTAGGCTGGAAAACTATGCCGGGTAGTTTGGGACTTAAAATAACAACTTCAAGGAGAAGGAACTCGTGTGACATCAAGGCAGCAATTGCCCTCCACCAACAGGCAGCTCCGTTTCTCAGTCCCTGTGGCGCGCCAATCTGTAAATTCAACATCGGCGTGTGTCTTCCTGAAAAAGGTTAACATCTTCTGATTTGAATTTAGTGAATTACTCTGGATAATACCCATCCGCCCCCTTCTGCCGACCCTCTCTACCTCCGTGTCCCCTGTTGGAACTGCCTGTTAACCACCCTCGAGTTCGCCGATGGGAAAACTCACCCACAGGGCTATGAACTCGACTGGATTAGGACACATTAGCCTGCGACGTGTGCGGACAGGCTCAGGTTCGGATGACAAGCCTACGACGCACAATTTGGCGGACAGACACCCTTGAGTAGCAGGGTTGCAGCAAGGCCGTGGGGGTGATGCGTCCCTTTGTCTTCCAGAGACAAAAGGAAATCTGAGCAGCTGATAGATAAAACACAATTAGGATAGCTGTTACATTTAGCACTCCAAACCCAAAAAATACACAGTTTAAAAGCTAAAGGTGATCCAATGTGTGCCATATCCAAGTTACTTATTTTAGAGGTGTATAAACTGAAGTCCAAACTGGCTCAGTTACCATGTATGTATAAAGTCACACAGGACTAAAACCCAACTCTCCTCGTCCCTAACCTAAGAAATCCTAATCCTAATCCTTTCCTAATCTTTCCTACCAGGTGTAGGAAATAGATCCTTTGGAGTGTGGTTCTAGAGTCTAACTTACCTTACGAATAGGTTACCATCCACTCACCAAGTGAGAATCTGTCCTTGCCCCAGGAGGTGCAGACCTAATGGGACAGGTCAGGACTCTGCTTGGTCTCCCCTTCACCCTTCAGGGCCAGAACACTTGCTTCCTAAAGAGGGACTACGCTTCTGCCCTCACCCGCTAGAATTCCAACCATAGTTCATCCCTAGCCCTTCTTACTGTGCCATTCTTAATGTGAAAGAGGGCATTTTCAGCTCTTAGAAAACTGGCTGATTGTCATTTCTATCATTTAGTAACAGGTGGTAGTTGGCTTTTGAAATAAGCAAAGAGAAGGGAGTTTCAAATGAGCACCAATTAAAGCACAGGAAGTACAATGTTGATAAGCAATGTACAAGTCATGCTGTGACCCTTCCCCCTCCGGAGGCTTCAAAGGTAGAATTGCCAATACTTATCTGTCTTGGTTATTAAAGTTCTACCTGGTGTCAAAGGATGGAGCAGATGACACCCTTAAGCTCCTGCCAGACTTGAGGTTGAATTTCTTTTGTGTTAAAGAGTGAGAATGTCAGAGGAGTGGTGGCCTCCTAAGGCTGGCTGCAATGTGGAAAAAGATGCCAGGTGAGGGCACTGAGACTTGGAAACAACAGTATCAGCTCTGTGGCTCCCTGTCACCTCTCTTTATCTGAACTTCCACTGCCACTTTCAGATTTCTCAGATAGGGTAACATTCTTAAATAAATTTACTTGACACATAAACCAATAACAGACACCTGTCTGTCCTTATCCCCAGGGCCACCCATTGGTGGCCCTGTCTTTGGACATCTGCTATTTCATCCCTCAATGTAGCATCAGTTATTTACATGCTTGTCTCCTAGGAGACAGGAAAGCCTTTGAGGATAGAAATGATATGATAATAGTTCACGGATCACAACCTTTATTTATTACAGCCTGCCATCTTTTGTGTCACTTTCTTACTTCTTCTTGAAAAAAGAAATTCAATTCTATTATTTTAAGAATTTAAATGGAATTTTATGATCTACTCTCATATATTTAGATTTCAAATATTTCTCAGGCAATCTCACCATAACTATAATTCTGCCCAAAATTTTGCAGAATTTCATAGGTGGTCTGTGACATATATTAATGAAAGAAGGCCCTTTTCTCTTCTTGGAATTCTTCTTCATTGATGTCTGTACTCTTTGGCTGTGTGTTCACTATGGAGACGCTAGGCCAAGAATGTTAGAGAAGCAAGGGTGTTTGGAGATGACAAATCCACCTTAAATGTCAGCCCCTGCCTTTTTTTGATTGGCATGTGATAATTGCCCGTATTTATGAAGTACGGTGTGATGTTTTGATTCATGTATGTGTTGGGTAGTGATTAGCTCAGACTAATTAGCCTCCCCATCACCTTAAACTTTTATCATTTCTTCACAGTGAGTACATTCAAAATAATCTCTTCTAACTTTTCTGAGATATATAATGCAGTATTTTTAATTCTATTCATCCTGCTGTGTCACAGAACACCAGACCTTACTCCTTCTATCTAATATTGTACCCATTGACCGCCTCCCCGAGTCTCTAGTAACCACTATTCTATACTCAACTTCTACGAGATCAACGTATTTAGATTCCACTTATGAATCTCTTCTCAGCCTTTTGGCTAAGATCAAGTGTAGATTCCACTTATGACTGAGATCCTGCATTGTCTGTCTGTGCCTGACTTACTTCAATGAACATAATGTCTTCCAGGTCCATTCTGGTGGTCCCCATTCCACTGTGTATATATGGCACATTTGCAAGAAGGGCCTTACTGTAACTACTTAACTCTTTTTTCAAATTTTTATTATTATGTTTTCAGTGACTATATTCATCATAATGAGTTGGTACATGTACCTAACACATCTTAGTTTGTTTTACTTCCCTTTTCCCTCCTCTCCCTTCATCACTTGGCCCCCTTCCCATTTGCAAAAGATCATCTCCCTCTTTCCTACTCACTTAACTCTTTCATGTCAGTAGCAGGACTCTGGACAGTCACCAGGATGATGGATGAACTGGGAACCCTCTTATATGTTCGTCCTAGGTCCAAATCTTTGAGGGCCAACATCCAATCTCCGATTCAGTATGAAAGCTGTTCTGGCTAGCAGCTCGCTGCTCACAGCTGGCTTTCCAAAGCATGTCCCTGCACCTCCCTGGCCCTGAGCTGACAGTCTCCTTCCAGTTTTCACCCTTTGTTGTCCCTCACCTGCCTGACTGTAGTCTTTACCCTGAACTTACAATTGACTTACAACCCTCTCTCCTCATCTGGGGCTGCTCCCAGCCTCACTCTTGTCCAGGGAAATGTTTCTCCAAATGTGACTCCTGGACCTACAGTACCAACGGCACCCAGGAACTTGATAGAAATGCAAATTATCATTCTCAACTCAGACCTACTTAATAGGAAATTCTGCATGCAGAGAGCAGCCCCCAACATTTCCCTGTAAGCAACTCAGAGGCAAACTAAAGCTCAGGAGTCACCAGTTTGGAGATGGAGGAGGTGGCAATTGATCATGTGAACAGTTTGTCCAGTTTTCTTAATCTGAATCTTCTAGAGTTGCTGCCTGTCACCCCAATAAGCACCCTACAAACTGCAGCCCACGAACAGCTGGCACCCCACCCCCATCTGGCTCACGTTTCAGAAATATGGTCACTCCCTCACCAGTTCAAGAGCCCCAAGCTCCCGCTTGCCTGGAGCAAAGTCCAGATATACAAAAAATGATGAGAAAAAGGGACATGTAGTCTTAAAAAAGAGAAGATTAAAGACAGTTGTGGTACATGACTTGAGATATTTTAAGAACCATTCTGTAGAAGTCTCAGAATTCTGTAAGTCAGAAGCAGGGCCAATAGATAGAAGTACAGGGCCCAGGTTTGCACCAAATGATAAGGAAGAACACCCTGATAACAATAAGCACACATGTAGAGAGGGCTTCCTGGAAGCCCATGAACCCTCCCATCGCTCATGTTCAGGCAAAGGCTTTTTGACCCTTATCACACATATGGAAGAAGAATTTCATGAAAATACAATGGTTGCCCTGGATCACCTTGAGGTTTCTTCTAACATTCTGTAACCTTAGTATCTTATAGATAATAGATACTGAACACATATAGCAAGGAAGGAAATGAGGAATGGACAGAGAGAGGGAAAAATGGAGAGTGAGACTCATTCAAACATTACATATATGACTTACAGGCCAAGCGTGGTGGTGCACTCCTGTAATCCCAGCACTCAGGAGGCTGAGGCAAGATGGTCACCATGAGTTTGAGGCCTGCCTGAGTTGCACAGTGAGTTCAAGGCCAGCCTGAGCTATATAGTGAGTTAGTAAGACCTTGTCTCAACCAAAAAAAAAAAATTTATTTAAATGATTTATATTTTGTTTTCATTTGTATTGACTGTGGAACATCAAGCTCACTTTTCTACTATTATTATATTAGTATGGTACCATTTTTATAGTTAATGTACATCTGTGAATACATGTAGACTACAATGGAGAAGCAATGGGGAGGTTCACTGATTTGCACAACACATGTGAATAGGCTCCCTGACCAGGACATTGGCAAAGTAGGTCCTGGGGACACAAGAAAGAGTCAAGGCATGGTAACTGCAGTGAGGCACTCGGGCTAGATTGAGACATGGGCAGGTAAAAAGCTCCCTAAACCTCCAGGATGCCCCTTCTAGATGAGAACTAAGAAAATGACTGTGTTCAGAAAGGTACTGTTTAATACCAGAGGCATTAGGTACAGGTTAAAAATTAAGTCCACTAATTCTAAATCAGTTTTTCTCTTCATACTTCTCAAAATTAACTGGTGGTCCTTGCTCCCTTCCTTTTAGAATTTCTTTCTTTTCCTTATACTTCCTACTTCCAATACTTGTGTCTGTCTCTTCTGCTAACTCCCTCCCACACTGCAGAAAGCATTGTTTTAAACCAGTTTGTTAATGTTTTTAAAATACAGTATTGTGCTTTGGCTATGATGTGTCCCCCAAGACTCATCTGCTGGGGCTAGATCACCAATTCAGCAGTGTTCAGAGGTGGGGCTTTGGGGAAGTGATTGTATCATGTGGGCCCTCTCTTCACCAATGAATTAAGGCATTGATGAGGTCATACCTCAGCGGGCTTATTATAAGCCTAATTGGATGAAGCACGTTACTGGGTCATAGCTTGGAAGGATGTATTTTGTCACAGATCCTGTCTCTCTGTTCTCTCTCTCTCTCTCTCTCTACCTCACTCTCGCTCTCGCTCTCGCTCTCTGTCTCTCTGCCTGCCTGCCTGTCTGCCTTCCTGCCATGAGGTGATCAGCTTTCCTCTTCAATACCTTTCCACCATGATATTTCTACCTCTCTGCAGGCCTAAAAGCAACAAAGCCAGGTGACCATGAACTGAAATCTTTGAAACCATGAGTTAAAATAAATCTTTCCAGCCTAAATCTTCCCTCCTTAAAGTTGTTTTTCTCAGGTATTTTGTCACAGTGACAGAAAACTGACCGACACCGAATGAAAAGTAGATTTAGAGAAAAACAGGTAAGAAAGTTATATAAGTACATTTATGTTGTTGGTATTGAAGGAATGGCTAATATTTTCATTATTAGCAAGTAGAGCAAGTTACTGGTGATCTCCCATAATGTAGGTAAGCCTACCTGTTATATTTATCTTCTAGGTTACTACCTTTGCCCAATCCCTGCTGTTAGATTCACTCTGGACTCTCAGGAAAAGCATTTGAGATTTCTTAGAAAGTTTGAAAATCAAATGAAGATTCATCCTCATTCTAAATTCAGATATAGAGCTGAAGAAGGTCAGGGTACCAGTAATGAAGCTAAAATACTCCTAACTAGTTTAATAAATATTCCTTACTAGGTTAATTGATCTGTTTTGTCTGTGAAATTAAGCTATTTAGGAATATTTTATCTTCACTTGCTAAAGAACATAAAAATTTCTGTCTTAACAAATACATATATACATTTATTACATGGCAAATATCTGTTTATAAGAAAGGTCAAGGGCGTAATCTGCTGTCGAATGAATATTCTGGAAATGAATTTACTGCATTCACCACACTAAACAAAAATGTCCACTTCACATTCGGTGCCTAACACCGGCATGAAGCTGACTTCACTCTGTGACATTTTGGAGGCACCTCAGAGTTCACTCCTCCCTCCTCCTGCTGGTCCCCGCTCTGGGCATCGGTTGTCATTGTCAGTGTCGCGGTCCTGGCAATTAGCTCAGACTGTCCAATCTCACTCTGCGGCAGTCCTGGAAGTTGCATTTTTGAATCGCTCCTTGGTAACTAGTTGTTGACTTCGTACTTGTTCTTTTCCCTCAACAATGTTGTCGGAACTCGGTGGAGAGAAATCATTGCTCCTGTTGTTGAGATGACGTTGGGACTTTGGGACATAGGTCCCCAGTAATGACTCAGAAAACCTGCACTACTTCCACACTGTCCTCTGTGTGCAGTCAGTGAAAGACACACGTGGTGACCCCACCCTGCCCCTCTTTATGACCTGAAGAAACCAGCTCAGAGCCCTCCCCAGGAGGCATAACCATCACATCACCTCTGTACACCAACAGCCTCCCTCTTGATCTCCATCGCAATATGCCATTTAAGACCCTTTCTGCCATCTCTGACGATGTTGAATGAGCTGAATGTTGTAAACAGTAAGAAGGAAAGAATGGATACACCCGCAGTAGTCGTTTGACTATCTGTTCAGATAAGGTCTTCAAATCTTTCAGATGAATTTAAACAATCCTCTTGTCCGTGATTTAAATGATACAAACCATGCCAGTGTAGCAGTACGAAAATATATTCTTCAAAATGCTGGCATTGCTGTTCGCTACTTATGACCCCACCATCTTTCTAGGCCATTAGCCTTGTGACATGTTCCTCTCCCCTCATCTCTCTTCTGCCCGCCAACACCCCATCCCGAGGAACTTCCATTAACTTTTCAGTCAGAGACCAAACGCTGCTCTGCCTGCCTTGCTAATCTCTTCTGTGTCCATTGCCTTTCCTCTCTGTTTGGCCTTTGTCCTAGCCAGGCCTGTGGTTTTTGGAGCTGAAACGAACCACCCGGTCCAACCTTTGTTTTTTAACAAGCAAAATGACCTGAAGAAATGAAGTCCTGGCTTTGGGACTGCAGCTTGGACATGACTGAACCGACACCTCTCTCCAGATCTGCACATGGGGATGCAGCCAATCTCTCTCCACTTCAATCTATCAAGCTCAGATTCCAGGCGGGTCTTTCTGAAGCACTGTCGCTAGGTTACTTCTCAAAACCCAAACCCAATTCCCGAGCCCGGCATCCAACAGTCAGGCTCACTTTCTGCCCTTGGCGGGTACAGGTACTTTGCAACAAAGTCAACTGCTCTGCCCACCCTGAGGACTCCTCACCTGCCCCAGGTGCACTTTCCTCCCGCACCTCTGTGCACACAGATGCAATCTACATCCCATTCCTTGGTCAGGGCAGATGTTGAGCATCTTGCTTTTTCAAAAAAATTCCTCCCTGATCCCGCTAATAAAAGTAATCACTGTAATGACCCAGCTTTTCATCCACAACTTCCTGGTCACCCATTATCTTGGATAACAGTTACATGAATATGTGTTGATCTTTGCTGCTGGTCTAAGCTTCGTGAAGAGAAGATTCTGCTGTGCTTGGCTGTGTATCACCCAAACTCTTTAACGTGGCACTCACTCACCCAGGGTTGAGAAGTGAGCTGATACGTCCGTATATCTTTAAGTTATTAACCAGTAAACTCAGAACTCCATCATTTTCTCCAATCCACATGTTACCTTTTTTTTTTTTTTTTCTTTTCTTCCTGAGACAAGGTCCTGCTAAATTTGCCTAGGCTGGCCTGGTCTCCAACTTGTGATCCTCCTGTCTCAGACTCCAGAGTAATTAGAATTGTAGGCATGCGCCACACATTTCTTTTTGTTCAGCATTTTTTTGTTACATACTGCTGAGATGGAGACCAGTTTTATTATTTCTGTTATGATACACCCCTTAACCACTGTGCTAAACAATGCAACTGTCACACCCTTGAAAGCATGTTAAATTAATTATATATGACTGAGTTTATTTGACATAAAAATGTAAAACAATATAAAACATCAAATAATTTTCTTCTAGAGCTAAATTTCTTAACCCCACCACCATAAGTACAAATTCACACACAAAAGACCCAAATTATCCTAGAAACTCATCAAACATTTACTGCCATCTTGTGGACAGACAAATGGTAGCAAAACCCCAAATGGAGTCAAGTCCTGTAGTCAATTTTCCTAAGCAGCCTCTGCTTAAATGTCATCTGATTACACTGAAGAAAGCGGCCTCTTCATTCACTAAACCAGTTGCCCAGAAAGTGGTTAGTCAAAGCAGGAAGCCACTGTTAAGCATTCTTTATCATTACAGAATCCTAAAATGGTTGTCAGAAGTTTGCATAGAAACAGTCTTCATTTTTTCATTCCTAATATCTAGGAAAGGGGGCAGAGTGTCAGGCAAAGGTGACTGAATAAATTTTTATTGACTTTGCTTCTTGAAGCACAAAACCACAAGAACTGTTTTAATTAATCCATCAGCAATTAGCAGATCGCGCCCAGAAGTACACAATTTACTGGGGACGATTCAATTGGATTCTTGCTGAATTGCTGGCAAACAAGTAGGTGCTGAAGCTTTAAAGAAAAAAAAAAAATGTTTCTCTGCATTACTATAAAACCAATATTTCACAGAACAGGCTACCAGAAGACCAAACTGTGGCCATGCACATATTGGAATTCAAATTAATTCATAGAAACGGACTTCAAATAGGGAAAAGATGGGAAAACATTAAACAAAAGTATTTTCTTTTCTGTGGGAAACCTTTCCCTACAAACCTTTCATTTTTTGGCTTCCTAGTAAATCAATGACTTATTTCAAACAGCATAGGTGTTTGGAATATTCTCCTTCTAAATTTAATATAGTCCTTATTCAAAGGCTGGATCATATCTACAAACTTCTTCATGCTATTATTTTGCCTCCAGGGTGCTTTATTGCTTTCTATTTGGCCTGTAATGAAACTCATACATGGCATGGAACTTGTCTTAAAGAAATGATTTCTTAAAATTGGACCTAAGAGAGAACTAGGATGCTCAGAGCAAGGCCCATTCATGTGGACAGCACTTTCCTGTTTTCCTTCCTGCTCTGCCTCTCTCCCCCCCAATTCCCCCCGCTCATGATCCTGTGTTTTGCATTTCTTTCTTTCATCCTTCTCTGCCTTTATTGAACATTCTAGAAAAGTTGTTTGGCGATGAGCTGTCAGATAAGGCCATACCCAACCGTCAGAAGAGAATTGAATATTAACTTGGTTATTCACTGAACCAAAGTGTATCAACCACTTACTAGGTACCAGATTCTATGCCAGACATAGCAATCTGAAGGTGCAGATCACTTCCCTGCATCAGCTCAGACTTAGGGCAGTGAGATAGGAGAGGGTTCTAGAATTGCCCAAGAAGGACGATGCCAGAAGTCTGCATGGGTTGCCGGCAGTTTGCTGTTACCAGATACGAGACTCACCGGAAGGAAGTGGGGGCTCAGGGTCCAAGATGTATTATGTGCATGTACCAATTCCCCCCAGTGACTGTAATCATTATATACTGCAAGTACATACTAATAAAAAAAATTCTAAATGGGCAAAAGTCCTATGATAACAGAATTTGGCTTCTTATTAGGAGCTTGACTTTTACCCTCCAGCAGAGTGAAAGCTGACGACAGGCTTCAAGCAGGCAAGTGACACGGCTGAGTTTTATTTCATCGGGAGCAATATAGAAGATAAATGTAATGGGGTCAAGACTGGAATCAGGAAGACTCACGATGAAAGCCTTCCATTAATCCCGGCTGAGCCAGGCAGTGGAAATGGAGCAGAGGGGACAGATACTCAGCTCTTAAAGGGGTAGAAACAGCCAGACTGAGTGACAGGTCGAATGTACAACCTGAAGGCAGAATGTCAACAGTGACGCTCTGGCTTCTGGCTTGGGTGACTGTGTCAAATGTGGTGCCGTAGGGGAAAAGTAATATCTTTTCCCACTCATTGCAAGGCTCAGTGCTGAGGTCCTATAACGAACGACAGGTTACAAAAGGGGAGAACATACGGACTGGTGTGTTGTAAGTTTTACCTGACACAGGAACCTTCAGACATGAAGACTCAAAGACACGGGGAAATCTGTGTACCTTCGTGGACAGTCATGCTGAAGTATATGTTTGGAGGACCAAAGGGCCTGGGCTGCTGGGAATGAGCCGGGAGGAACTTAGGGAGGCCTGTCTGTTTGGAGTCTGTCAGACCTCTCTGTGTGACTTTGCTTCCCTTGGCTACAGAACAACACACCTATTACCTGAGGCTCTTCTCGGCCAAAGAGAAAGAGAAGGTCAGAGGATGACCCTCTTAGATTTTATCCTGCTCTGGGGGAGGAGGAGAGGGGAAGAGCTGAGTGGCCGTCTGCTTTTGCTCATTTTTCAAATGCTGAGGCATCTTATTTGGGGGTAACATGTCCTGAACCTAAGAGTGCTATTTTAAAGAGTGAGGAAAGAGAACTTTCGAGAAACAAGTGTGGTGATCAGGACAATGAGAATCACATGTCCAGAACTTAATAGTTGGAAAGTTTCAAAGAGGAAGTAGAAGTCACTAAAGAGACCTAAAGAATAATCGCAGAAGTCTATGATGACACTATAAATGGATGAGAAATTTCAGAGAAGTGATCACAAACCAGAAGTGAAAAGGAATGAGGAATAAACAGAAAGTGGATAAACAGTAATTCTCACTAGGCATGGTGGCACACACCTGTAATCCCAGCACTCGGGGCTTGGCAGGACCATTATTGCAAGTTCAAGGGCAGCCTGGACTACATAGGAGACCCTGTCTCAAAAACAAAAACTCTCTACTGTGGCTGCTTATTAAAATCACCTGAGAAACTTTAAAAGCTACAGTGTTTTAGGGGCTGGGGATTTAGCTCAGTGGTTAGAATGGTTGCCTTGTAAGCGCAAAGCCCTGAGTTCAATCCCTGGCACCAAAAAAAAAAAAAAAAAAACTACAGTGCTGGTGCTGGATCCCAGGCCAATTAAACTCCACAGGTAGCCTCGATATGTAGCTAAGGTGAGACCATTGGTATAGACGGTTCCTTGAAGGAGCTGAAATGAAAAAAAAAAAAAATGAGTGAGATTAAAGAGTATGATAGGATGTTATTTTTAAGATGAGCGTTTTTTGCACAAATCCCAAGGGAGCAAGTTCTAGTCAAGAGTGAGAAAAAGACACAAGAAAAAGAATGATGGATGATGAAGTGGGAGAAAGAGGAAGGTCCTCAAAATGAGCTGTGAGTGACAGAAAGCCTCTCTGGAAGTGAGGCTAGTAAGGAAAAATGGGTGTACACACAATTAAGTTTGTAGGTGAAGGGTGAGGAGACTATCCATTATCAACATGACAGTAATTAAATGCATCTTCAATCAGATCAGTATGAAATGTCTCCTACTGTGAATAAACAAACTTCTTAGGAAAACATCTCAGGAGTCTCACTGCAGGAAGGATGAAGAGATAGATGTACAGATGGCTTCCGAGTTTAGCTTTGTCATTACTCCCTGATTCTCACCCACCCCCAACATCATCCCATTCTCAGCTCAAAGTGGATCTTGCTGAGTATGCAACATTCTCTTCCCACATCTATTAAGCATTTTGTCTTCTTCATCACCTCATCTGTACAAGTGTGCATGAGCATTGTGTTCATCAGTTTTTCCTTTCTGTGACAAAATACCTGGAAGAGTCAATTTAGAGGAGGAAAGGTTTATTATGGCTCATGGTTTCAAAGGTTTCAATCCATGGTCAGCTGGTTCGTTGCTTCTAGGCCTAGAGTGAGGCAGAAACATCATAGCATCACAGTGTGGCAGAGGAAAGCTGCTTGCCTCATGACAGGCAAGAGGCAGAGAAGAGGGAAAAAAACAGAGAGGAAGGAGATGGAGACCAGAGGTAGTCCCCACAGTCACAGCCCCATAATCCCCTACCTTCAACTAGGCTCCACCACCAGTTTCCATCACCTCCTGAAAATACTGTCAAATTTTGAATTAACCATAGATTAATCCACTTGATGAATTTAGAGCCCTATTGATACAATCAAAACCCAAACGCCCATCAATTGGCCCCAAGCCCTTACCTCCTGCGTTTTGGGGGCTATTGCAAGTCCACACCGTAACAACCACATTGCTATTTAGGCTGTAACCTGCTCTCTTTACCTTTGTGATCTGACAGAAAGCAGTCATGTAGCCAGAGGAGCTAAACATTAAATATATGGCAATGCTTCAAGTGAGGGGTGTGTGTGTGTGGTTAGGTATATGCGTGTTTGCAGTGTTTGCAAAGCTCAGTGCTGCATTTGGCTCTTTACCTTCTCATCTCATGACAGTTTTTCTCAGACACATCAATTACAGCTCCTCTTACGGTGTTGGATGCTGATGCGTCGGCTGCTAATATTGCCTAGAAACCAGGAGCTGAGCTGTCTTTCTTCGGGCTGCCTCTGCCTTGTTCCTGTAGCATCCTTTGCTGGGAAGATTTTAGTGGCTCATTCTGCCATAAATGTAGATGATGCTGTCTCTGTCACCTTCACCTTCCTGAGCAGTGAAGCTCAGCTGTGCGACATCAGTTTCATAGGCGTGTTTGGTCTAGGACTGTGGGCTGAAAAGCCAGCCTGGCTCCCTCATAAACTCTTTATTGGCCAGACTTCTGCACAGGGACTGTCACCACACAGGGCCTGAGGAGGTCCCAAAAAGAGGAGTTGGGGGCACCTCAACTCGGCAGGCTGGACTCACGTCTCAAAAAAACCATTTCAGGATGCATCAGTGTGAAGCATAGAAAGGTATATTAGGGTGAATTAGAGAGCGAGGGGGGCTAGGAAAGGCTCTCGCTCGAGTAACTGGAGAGGGCTCACTGTGGTGCAGGGGTTCAGACTGCCCGCTCACACAAGCAAGAGGCCAGCTTTGAAGGATTAGCTGAAGTTGGCCAGGATCTGATTGATCATTATCTTAGTTTTGGTTTTCATACCCCCGGAGGGATCCTTATGACTTGAGGAATGATTCAGTTCCCGCGAAATGATTGTCTTTGTTTGGGAGAGGGCTACCTGGGTTCCCATCAAAAGGTAGTTGCTCCTACGTGGGAGCAGGTGATATCATCATGCTGTGGTCTGCAAGTCTGCTTTCCAGAATCCAAGGCGAGCAAAGGTTTGGAGACTTCTAGGGGCAGTCTCCACAATGTAGGGGTGAGGAGGTCTGGAATTGGATGTTGTGAGAGCTGGCAACGAAGTATCCCTGAAAACTCTGAAAATTACTTTAGTTCCCGTTACCTTGATGTCTTCAGTCTAGGGTGATGAGATGGACTAGGTAAGTTTAGGGCTAATAAACCTTGCAGTAGAGATACTCGTTTATCTTTGTTTCCTTTATCCGACCTTAGTACCATCCCTCATTGTTTCTGACCTCGCGAACCTGAGCACCACAAGTTCAGACAAGAGCTACATAAGCCTTTTGCATTTCGGTGTGTTGAAACTTGGACTCTGAGCTAGGCTTTCTTTTCATGAAAGAAATAATGCACAATAAACTTTTACAATTCCACACATGATCTGGTAACAAGACAATCATCTGTTTTCCTGATAGAATCATCGAAAACATTCTGGTCCATGAGGGAATAACAGAAACTACCAAAAGATGTTTTCTTAGTTATCCTTCACCCCCTTCTTTGAAAGCTGCACATCGCTCCAGACAAGGACAGAGATTTTGGAGTCAGATAGAGCCACTGATCCAACAGCTGTGTCACTCCTGCCCCAGGCCTGACTTCATCTGTACAAGGGCAACAGTATTTGCCACCCTACCACGTGTGTGTGGTCCTGATGTTCTGAAATACTGCAGGCAAAGCAACCAGTAAAATACCTGCTCCACAGTGAGGCCTTGGTCCACAATGACTTGCACTGTTTTCATTAGTGTAAGGAAAGATGTTTACTGAAGGAAGACAAGAGGGAGAGAGAGTGGGATAGAGGTCTTGCAAAAGGCAGGAACCAAGGCCTTTTGGTCTATTAACTCCCTTAGTGCTTTGAAGTAGAGGGAAAACTGTCTTTCTCTGTATCGGGCAGTTGTTCTTTGCATAAATTAATGGAGTTTTTGTTTCTTTGTTTTCACCATTAAAAAACTGGCTCTTGTAACTGATCATGTTTTCCTTTTCGTATTTTATACCAGAAAGCTGACTGCAAGCAAAAATCTAGGACGATATGGCATGCTATTTTAATACTAATGTCACTCCTGGCACAATCTGATTTTCATGCAATTTTTTCCTCTTTGCTTCGCTTTTTGCTCTTATTTTAAATCTATATTAGGTAGATGTATTACGTGCAACTATGTAAGCAGCTTTAAATCATTTTTTGGATAAAGGATATCCTTGACCAAAAATAAATAATGGATAACCATATATATCTGTATTCCCCACCCTCTTTGGGTTCTAGTTTTGAATAATCTATTATTTATCCCAGAACTCAGCAAGTCAGAATCTTGCTCCAAGCCAGAAAAATTATCTAAGAGCGTTCTCCAAAATGACTGCAGAGGTCACCTTTAGGCGTGAATGGACAATGCATTTAAAATGGCCCATTCATTCTCTCCTTGGCACGGATGCTGTTGTGGTTAATTATTTTGATGCTAATATATGTGTATAGCTTTTTTAATGTGGATACCAGACTGAAAAATTGGATCGAGACCAATAATCAACAGATGGCAATCACTCGGGGTCATGACTATACTGGGCCAGGTTTTTGCCAATGATTCTCAATTATATTGAGGCTTATACGGAGACTTAGCCTCCCAATCTGGCCTAGCAGTAACCTTCTCCCATGTCTGAACATCTACCTGTAATCATCCCACCATGAAAATCTGTGACCACCCTCCTTAGAGGAAGAAAGGACTTCCTGAATGTCCCTACACTGAGGTCCAAAGTAGAGATTATAGAAATATTCTACTATCAGCGAACTTGAAATGTTCCATTTTTATTTCTCAGGTTACTGTTTTTTAAATATATCTATCTCACAGGGTATCAGGAAAAAAAGGTGATTACAAAAAATAGATTTGATTTGTGTTAATATTTGAATGATTCTATTTAATTTCATACTTTGTTTTTGAACACATTCTTTTTATGTCAGTGTGTGTGCTATAGACAACTGCTCTGAAAAACTCCCCAGTTCAGGAGGTTATAGCATTTCGTGCTATATGTATGATATGTAATTTGTAGAACATAATATTACTTCCTGTCACTGTTTAAAGCCATAGCCATGAAAAGAAAAAGAACCAGCTGATGGTGGCTGTCACCCAAAGCTATCTCAGTCATGTACCCAATTGACTCCCAGATTCTAAGAAACTTGTTTGGGCCCTTTTAAATGAGAGTAGCCCTCTCAACCTGGACTAAGAAAAACCAAAGAATTTACTGACCAACATAATATGTGCTGGCTAATCTTAATTGTCACTTGACTGGCTTGGGATCTGCCTAGGGGAATAATAAGGCACATTTCTGAGTACTACATCTGATCCCTCACCCCTTCCTCCCTGACACTGTTCCCCTGCTCTGCTTCCCGGTCACCATGAATTAAGTGGTTTTGTCCCAACATCCCCTTCTGCAATGATGTTTCTGCCTTAGAGTCAGCTAACCATGGACTGAACCCTTTGAAACTGTGAGACAAATAAATCTCTCCTCTTTGTGGGCTTAGGAACTTTGTACAGGAAAGCTGACTAACACATAATGGAAAACTCAAGGCTTGAAAGCAACTTCAAATCCTTTAATGCTGTGGCTCAATGTCATCAGGGCTCCTTCTTGTTCACTAAGCTTCTCTGGCTCTGCTTCCCTGTGCTACTTACAGCCTCAGAGAGGCTCACAATGTGGCAGCCCCAAAAGCTCTACTCTCTTCCTCATGAGTCTGAAGGAAAAGAGATCTTCTTTTCCCAATTGCTTCATTGAAAATACTGGGATTCATTCTGATTTGCATTGCTGGAGTCACAAGAGCATCCTGTTTTAGTTTGTGAGGTTCTGTGACCAAGTACTACACTGTGTGTGGCTTGAACAACAGATTTGTCATCTCATAATTCTAGAGGTGGAGTGTCCAAGATCAAGGTGTCAAGATCAAGGCTTGGTTCCTTCTGAGGACTACGAAAGAAATCTATTCTATGCTTCTCTCCTAATTCCTGGTAGCACTGGCTTGTAGATGGCATTCTTCAAGTTGTCACATTATCTTCCTTCTACGAGTGTCTAACTGTCTGGTTTCTATAAATTTACCAGTTATTTTGGTCTAGTTACCATTCTAATCCCCTTGTTTTAACTTGATCGCCTGTATAAAGATTCTATCTCCAAATAAAGGCATATCCTAAAGTACAAGAGCTTAGGACCCCAACCCATCTTTTGAGAAAGAAAGATACAACTCAACCTATAGCAACTCCTAAACTATATACAATGCCAGAGTGACAAAAAGCATTTATTGTCCAGTTCTGAATGAGTTGAACAACCCTAGATCTGAAAGTGGTGTCACCTCCAAACAATAAAAGGCATAAGAGCAAGAAAGGGAGAGCTAGTTCTCTTGGAAATAATCAGGATCTACCAAATGAAAGGGGACTGGATCCTGGGCAGGCACACACAATATTCCTTACAGCAAGTATAGTAAGTGAAAATAAAGATCTAGCCTATGTCTTGAGCACGTGACTACATATGGCCTACGTGTGAATAGGCAAATAAATTACTATTTAATTGTACATAGTAGGATATCATTCAAATGAAACCATAGCATTCAAATTTCGCTGCAGTTCTTCACTGCTTAAGGGAAGTCTTGCATTTTTATCATCATTTTAATAAGGTGGAACTACATTGAGCTCTTCAGAGGCCAGTGAGAGGCAGAGTAAATCTGACAACAAGGAAAGAACACTGACACCGGCTTCTATCAGTGATCAGAGAACAGAAAGATTGGACAGCTGGGAGCGGAGATGGGCATGGCACCACTCTTGGCCGGTGCCTGGCGGAGGAGGAACCCAGGAAGGCAGGGACAGTGAGTGCACAGCAGGGATCCTCCTATCTCCCCTCATGTTGCAGTGAGCATCATATATCAATTAGAGCATGTGCTCCCCTCAGACTTGGTCAGGCACAGAATTCAGCATGTTCGGTCTACGTGACTGGTATACACAGCAGTCCTGCCATGCACAACTTTACACCCTCACCTGGCACTGTGCGAGCATTCTTCACAGGCCAGACTCCAGATAGTTTTCTCCACACAATCCGAACTGGCTCAAGAAATTCGAGTCACCTGCTACCCACCTTCTCAGCTTTAAAGCCTCCCCTGGGCCTTCTGACAGGCCTGCCCGACAAGGACTTCCTCACCTCCCCACCATGCCCACCTTGTCCCTGCAGACTTGCTTAATGTGTATGCAGATATGCACAAGACATACTCTGGTGTAATAATATTGTGTTAGTATTTAATATATTTCTTGGTTTGGTGTACTTCTTGTGTAAATTAGAAGCAGTATTCTTAGCTGGTCATGGTGGCACATGTGTGTTATTCCAGTGCTCTGAGAAGCTGAGGCAGGAGGATCACAAGTTTAAGGCCAGGCTGGGCAACTCAGTGACTTAGTGAGACCCTGTCTCAAAATAAAAAATACAGGAGTTGGGGATTTAGCTCAGTGGTAGGGCGCTTGCCTAGCAAGCACAAGGTCCTGAGTTTGATCCCCAGCAACACCCCCCAAAAAAAATACAAAAAAAGAACTAGGGGTGTAGCCCAGTGTCCAGGCCCTGGGTTCAATCTCCAATACTGCAAAATATCTAAAAAGCAGTATTCTTCAGCAGCGAACGTCACTGCACATTTCTAGTTTCCAGATATTAAGAATGCCTGTTCCTAACAATTGTTTGGGATCAGGCTGGTATTTTGCCAGATTCCTCACTGTTAGTTCATTTCCTTAATAGCATCTTGGTGAGAGTCTTTTCAGGAGACAGAGACTCCAGCCTCGACCCCTTCTATTAACTAAAAATCCCTGAATAACCCTCCATATGGTGCCACCGTGGCATTTGATAAATACCTTGCTGGTTATTTATCTGACTGTACGCTTATTTTGACAGGCAGATCACATTAGTCTGAATTGAAACCGAGCTTTTGTTGTAAACGTCTTCCCACAGCTCTCTCTCACTGTGTTAAGTAATATACTGAATTTCTGCCACAGCAAACTTGGGGGAAAGGAGGGAAAGGAACGTGCAATGTAAAACAAAAGCATACAGAAGCAATTCCCAAAAGCATGAAAAAGGACAGAGCGCCATTAGAGGTCCTGGCGAATATATTTGTACCTTCTGTCAGCGTGTCTCTTGACTGTAAACTGTTTTAACTAGCAGGATCAATAAAGGGCAAGGCCTTGCGATAGTAATTATGCTAATTGGCAGTGACTAGCAAACAGGCAGGCTGCTGGCTAAGCAGACAGTGTCTCAAGAGAAGCAGACACATTTGTTAAGGAGGGTGAGGTCTTGTCCCCTCCGTGAAGCTCTTCCCATAATCAGTTTTCTAGGAAATGCCACCTGCATCGGTCAACATCATTTGAGTTCCGTGCTTAGAAGACTATACCAGGCACGACAGAACAACAGCAAGGAGAGAAATGACTCAGCACCTACCTGCAGGAAGTTACAGATCAGCTCAGTCTGTAACAGTACCCAAGCTCGCGCACATGCACACAAGCCCAAGCGCAAAAGTCATTTTCACAATTTTTTTAAAAGGCCAAGGCCTGGTAACATAAATGGCAGAGTGCCATCCTAAAAAAAAAAAAAAAAAAAAAAAAAGACCAAAGTCAGATGGAATGAGTGGGGAAGGGCTTTGACTAGAGAGAGAATGAAGGCATCCCAAGGCAAGAGACTTTGCTCTTGGTAAAAAGAGTTAAGAATCTCTGACACAGAATCTTGCTGGCTGTCGTAGTGCCTATTGTAGTTGTGAAAAGCATCTTATAAAATGTGGAAATTTAAAACACTTTGATTACCATATCTACGAATGGAACATGAGCAGTGCAATGGATGGAAAAGTTGTGTCCCCCCAAAAATTCATATTTGAAATCTTAACCCCCACCATGTGATGGTATTAGAAGAGGGCCTCTGAGAGATAATTAAGCCTGGAGGGGGAAACCCTCATGAATAGGATTTGTACCCAATTAAAAGGCCCTCAGAGAGCTCAACCACCCTCCTTCCACTACACGGCAAACATCCAGCAGTCTGCGAACGCAGCAGTCAGCCCTTGCCAGAACCCAGTACTTGCTGGTACCTTGATCTTGGACTTCCAGCCTCCAGACCTCTAGGAAACAAATTTCTATAGTTTATAAGCCACTAGTCTAAAGTATTTTGCTGACAAGCTCCAATTGCCTGAGACAAATGCCGTTTTGGCACTGTTAACCAATTACATTTTATGTGGGTATTTACTAAAAGGATACATGAGCTAGTGGATCTAGATTCATTGTTTTGCTAGAGTGCCATGAGATTCTGAATTTTCTAAGAAACACTGACCATTACAATTCTATAAATTATTTTCTTTGCTAATTATATTCACATATTAATAAACTCTAAATAAAATTGAGTTATATACATGAAACTTTAGAAGGACAGGACTGTTGAAATGCTCTGGTCTGTAGATATCAAATTTGTTTCTCTTGATCACATCCTCAAACCAATCAGCCAGGTCACAAAAGAACACTTTTCCTAGAAACTTGACTACAGAACAGTAAAGTTTTTCTACAGGAAGTCATAAATGCACATTTTAGAAATCATATTTCAGTGTTTAAAGAAAATCCTGACCGTTCTAGTTAGATTGGTCAGATCTGTGGACTCAGATTCACATAGAAGCCCCAGAGTTCCACACGCATGTTTAGAGCGGCGAATGTTCCAACAGCACGGAGACATTAAACACTGTGTTTTGAACCTATGAGCTCTACATGTTGGGTGTCCATGAACTTCAGTAGGGTAGAAAGAGACCTGAACCAAAAGCTTAGCAATGTACGTGTCATTCCTCCTCCAAGGGCCGGCTGCAGCTTTTGCAGAAGGGGTGGTGTGAGGTGGGATGGAGTGACCAAGATTGGTTTTGAGAGCTTTAGAATTCCAAATATTTCCCACAAGGTGTTGGAAGAGGGCAGACACCACCTGTTTGCTGGGTTATATAATTGCTACCGGCAGGGGGCAGCACTGCTTAGATAATCTCAGAGAAAAAAGGATTTATCCCCTCAGCCCTTAAACTCTTCAGTAACGTGTGAGGGGGCCAAAACCAAGCGCGGCCTTTGCCCCGAAGGGTGTTCAGACTCAAGGCGCCAACACCTACCCAACAGATGGGCCGTCACTTCACATTTACTGACGTTGCTTATTGGTGGTTTTCCTTTTGCTATCTGTCTTCTCTTTCTTTTCTAGCTGTTTCTAGTTGGAGGAAAAATAGTTTTGTAGGGAAATATAAGATTTAAAAACATCATAATCCTTTACAAATACTTTTCTCCACAAATAAATTCTAGTATTAGAAGTGGAATTTGAGACAGGAACTTGGAAAGCAACTCTTCAAGAAAATGACACATTGTGTGACAGAAAGAGGAAATCAGGTCACTGCGAGGAGAAAATGAGTCTTCCTTTTTGTTAGGAAAGAACAGAACGGGGGAGCCATTAGCTCACCAGTGCTGCCCCCTGTAACTGGAAGGAAATGAGGCTGAAACAGGTTTTCTGAATCATATTTTATTTTAATGACGTAAATGTTTATTTAAAAGTTTCAACTCGTATTACAGCATAATACTAAATATCATCCTGCAATTAATTTTGAAAGGTCAGATTTCCTAGGAAGATTAATTTTAGCCTCATATCAAAGGTAAATTAAAAATTACTAGAAATGTTTTTTCTATTTAATAAGAATGTACTACTCTACAGTACGTTTTAATTTAGATGATACACTGGGCTTTTATTTGGTTGAAGTATATAGCCTTAAAATGTTTCATCTAAAACTTAGAGAGGCTAAGGATTTAGCTCAGTGGCTAGAGTGCTTGCCTAGCAAGCTCAAGGCCCTGAGTTTGATCCCCAGCAACAACAACAACAACAAAAAAAAACTTAGAGACTGTTCTCTCCAAAAGAAGAGTGCTTGGGGCTTGAATGTCCAAAACTGTTGCTCTAACAGGGACTGTGATACAGAGGCTGCCACCACCAGAGAATTACAGTCACTTAAATGAAGGCACTTCTATCCATGTCCTTCTTTTCCCTGTATCTTCCCTTCCTTTGGGCACGCCTCATATACTGTAAAATATCCAGGTAGGGTTGCATTGTCAGAGAAAGTGCTTACAGGCAGGCATACCAGGGTTTAAAACCTGCTCTGCTCTTTACTATCTTTTTGACCTTGAACAAGTCACATAACTGTTGCGAACCTATTTTTGTCATCTCTAATACACAGAAGACAAGTGTACCAAGCTTATTAGGTTATGAGAATTAATAGAGAGATGTGTAAAGCTGCAAAGAGCACATGGCATCCCCTTGGTAGTAGTAGTGGGGAACTTTGCTTGAGGAATACTGTGGAAGAAAGAGCCCAAGATGGCTGCCATGGGTCTTCTCTCCCTCTGTACACATTCTGCTCCTCACAGGAACAGGCAAAGTCTAGCTCTCTCCTTCCCAATTTGAACTGACATCTGTGACTTGTTTGATAGGATCCAGAGAAAATGACATTCTGGGACTTCCAAGCCGAGGACTTATGAAGTCTTGCAGCTTCCTCCTGGGCCTCTTGAGTGTTTGTTCTTTAATGGCTCTCTCACACCAGCCACCAGATTGAGAGAAGTCATATGCGGACATTCCCGTGGGTAACTCAGCCGCCCAAGTAAGCCATCCTGCATGTCTAGCCTACTTAGGTCATTAGACCCCTCCAACCTCAGCCTTTGTCAGCCGTAGCTACAGCTACGCTACAGGTCCTGGGGTTCTGGACAAGAACTCCCCAGCTATGCCCAGTTAATCCATTGCCCTATGAAGGACAATCACAAACTTACCTTAAACCATAAAATTTGGGGTTGGTTCAATACATAGGCAATGACTGAAAACCAGAAAAACACTATAGGGAAATTTTCTGTCTTAGGGAGCAAAGCATCAAAACCCAGAGAACAACTAAGAGGAAGAGGATCTTACTATAAGTATTTATGTGTATTTTCTAATTTTCCTTCTCAGGTTCTTGTTTCAAAGTTTCCGGGTAAGAGCTGGGGATTTAGCTCAGTGGTTAGAGTGCTTGCCTTGCAATCACAAGGCCCTGAGTTTGATCCTCAGCACCAAAAAAAAAAAAAAAAAAAAAAAGTTTCCAGGTAAGTTCAATTAGATTTCGAAGAGATGTGTAGGGTTTCAATCAGAGTTTGTTGGATGACTAAGGAAATAAGCAAATGAAGGAATGTTTCCTATTGTGAAATTCCTTTAGTAGAAAGCATCTAACGACCAACAATCTATCAAGAAGTTTAGTTAAGAATCTGTTAGTTGTAGGTCATTTTGAAACATAAATTCAAGTCTTATAAATAGCAAATAAAAGAACATTAGAAAGAATGATACTGTGCAGACTTGTATTGCAGCTATTACAGACAGAAGATGAGTTAGCAAGGGGGAGTTTCCTTTGGGTTGATAGAGATAGGTGCTACCTTTCCCCACATGTGAGACTGCACTTGCAAAATTAGGCAGAATGACAGGGTGCTCTGAGTCTGAAGTTTGAGAGGCATGGCTAGGTGGTAGAAGTCATTGGCAATTGATTCTCTGAACATGAGTAGGTGCCCCCTCCCTGGAATGAACCCAGGGCAAAAAGAGATGCAAAGCCCAGCATGATCAAAGCCTATCGGGACCACAGTAGACCACCAGGTCCCTTTGTTAGGGACTCAGAATGGTCTGGAAAGAGAAAGGAGAGAGGGAGCTGAGAAGCCTGAGTTCCTTGGGTTTGGTAGTATGTGGGATGACCCATGTCTTCTTACTCCCCTGACCTAAAAACTGTGCATGAGGGAGCTGAAATAGAAAGGGGATGCTTACAGAAGGGTGACCTCAGATGGCACCACCATAGACAAGTGGTGCATGGCCATTGTCAGAGAATGTTCTTTTTTATTGCCACTTCCCTGAACTCTGTGACATAGGGCGAAGGTGGAGGTGTGGCCTGCCCAAGGCCTCCTGACCAGCTGGTGGACAGCCAGACCCAGGCTCTTTGCCCTACCTGTCAGATTCTCACAGCAAACTGCTCTGCTCTCTCCTGATTTCATTTTGCCCAGGGTCCACCAGTGTCCCCACATGACCTTGTTTATGGCACAAAATAACACACGGCTGCTCTTTAAGGCCATTTTCAGAAATGGCATATTACTCTTGGTTAGAAATAATGATACTGATTGTTAGCCCAAAATACAGAACGTCTATCACTGAAATAACTCAAAAAGCTATTTTTGCAGGTCACATTCTGTGTGATAAAAGCCGTCACTTTAGTTGACTTTAAAGGACACATCCCTCTGTAAATCCGTACAGTGTGCTGGATTCTGTCGGCTGAATGTGACACCTTCCACAAAGAGTATATAAATGACTCCGGTTCAGAATGGAGGTAGGACAGATAAATAAAGCTGACAGTACACAGAAGAGATCTTCATTACTAAATTATTTGGAGAGGTTTTGAAAGTCAGGAAAACTAATCTGTAACTAATGCCCCTTCAGTGACACTTATCCTGTCTTCATCTCCTCACACTGGAGACGAAGGGACAAGAATGCAGAGTTTCGCCTCCCGTCATCAATTACAAACATGTCGTGCTTCCCGCTCTCTGTGAAATTGCATTTCTTATAAATTACCCTGTGCTGGTGCCTTGTGAAGCAAACATCCACATTCCGGAGGCATCTATGTCTGCCTTAGCCAGTCAGTGCGTGACAGCCACCCCCCACCCCCACCCCCAGTGCTGCCAGTGCCAGGCTGGCTTCACATGTGGCTCCACATGACGGGCAGAGGAGGAAGCCACATGCCGAGCCATGAAGTTATGGGTCTATGTTCCACATTATTGATCTGTATAGGCTGCTCAGCTTACAAGAAGCAGGTGGCCACAGGCACAAATCAAGCCAGTGTCCTGCTGCCCAATTAAAGGCAGCATCCTTATGAGCCTGTTTGGAGGGGCCAGGGCCCGCAGCAGGGCAGATGGCAGAGGAGCTGGGAAGAGCACCCCAGAAAGGCAGAATCCATTTGTGGGTACCACTGGAAGCCCACTCCCTGCTGGAGGACCTTCCAGCTTGGCCCATCAGCTAGAAAGACACAATTTAAAGGCCTGGAAGAATGAACGATGTGTTCCACTTTCCATCATTTGCTGGATAACCTCAAAAGTTGACATATACAGGAGAAATCTCTGTTTTGAAATTTTAACAGGACCATCTGAGAATATCCACAATGATGCTTATAGCAAAATGGGCTTAAGCATAACCATTTAAACCAATTTTTAAAGTTTACAGATGAATAGAGACTATAGAAGGAAAATGCAACATAGTAAGATAATCTATTTCTTTTGATTTTTACATATAGCTCCCCATATATACAATAGTCCTATGGAAAACCCTGTTCAGTTTGCTTACCTAGATAAACATTGTGTGCATAGTAGAAATTACTTGATGTGCTTTTCATCTTTTTTTTCTTTTTTTCTTTTTTTTTCTTTTTTTGCTTTTCTAACTAATTCAATTAGGTTTCCTTGTATTTCAATCATTCCAGAAAATAAGGGTACAATCAACATTCAACTTACAACATTTTTATTGAACACTTGTGCTCCTTCCATCAAAATGACCCTTTGAAGTAGCTAAAAACTAAAAACATTATCAACTATTTGATCAAGTTATGTTTAAAAGATTATACGTTGCTCAATAGTTCAGATTACTCAAAAAAAAAAAAAAAAAACGATTACTCAAAGCCCTGGTTTTCTGGGCAATAAATACGGAGGTATTTCAGGTTCCATGCATAGCAATGGCTTACCTTTTATGCTTTTTTTCCTAATGTACAAGAAAAAATATATAGCTGAACCACTTGTGGTCTCTCAACTGTTAAGGAGACAGAGGATAATGGTGGATGTTGTTTGTTACAAATGGGAAAGATGGTAGACCCTCACTGAGAGTTTAGATCATCAGGGTCTGACTATTCTGATACTAAACTGCAGGCAGAGAAATGCCTGTAGTCTCCCTGGCTGGGTGGCAACGTGTGTTGCTCCAACATGTCCACCTCAAGCCCCAGCCTCTTGCTGAAGGCAGAGGGCATGACTAAATGACAGCTTGAACTCCCATCACAGAGCTCTGACCTGCTTGTACAGGAGCCCGTGATGACATTACATTATTGGCCCAGTTCCAGTAAGCCACTCCTTTGGTCTCCTGCCTCTACAGAACTGGACTTAACACAGCACTTTAAAGAGCCCATTGCACCTTTTATAGGAAAGAAACATGGATTTTTTTTTTAACATAACTCATTTTAATACCTACAAACTAATACTTCCAAGGATAATGGCTGAGTTTTCTAAACTGGGCTTAACAAGATTGAAAATTGCTCTAAATAGCTTGTTCCTCTTTTATTTCAACTACCAAAAAAAAAAAAAAAGCTACCATCTCCTATTACCAAGTGTTGGTTTAGGTTTTTAACCAACAAATTCAAAAAATTTTTATTAATCATAACTTTCCAACAATAAGCACTAAACAAAAGCTATATATCCCCCTTACGGAATGCTCTTTAGAAGTAGCAAGATAATCATTTAAGGGGTTCTATTTTCTTCCACCCCCCATCTTAATTTCCTCTGTGATGGGTACCTCAGACACACATTGTATTTCAGCACAAATGAAATAGAAGGCCAAAGAGGAATCAGAACAGAGCTTAGAGGAAAGGGGAAATTTGTGAGAATGCTGAAGATTGATTTTTTGTTTAGAGTTAGCCAGAGGAATAAATGATGTTTCTGTGGCTCAAATAGGTTGAAAACACTAAGCAATAGCTTAAGAAAGCATACCAGAAATCCACTGTTTTGTGGCCTTAAATATGCTATAGGAAAGTTCCATGGAAGACTCGAAACATACATTGCAAAGAGCAAACTCTGGACATTCCTATCTTTGTCCATCTGAAACGGGGTTAGAAGATGTGTGAAAGCATGAGGATTGTATCAACACAAAATGAGAAAATTGTAGTCTTTCAAAGTCTGTATCATTGCTAACATTAAGTCCTGAATTTGGCTTTAACCAAGAAACCAATTATTGGCATGAAATTTAGGCCCTACCAGGGCAGCACATTTTATACTGCATTCTGCTTCACATTTTTTATAGATTTGATGCCAAGAGACATTTAAATATCATCAGAAACAATGATACTGTCTAAAGAAATGGTAGTTTGTTTTAATGATTAAAAATGAACTCTCTTTATTCAAGGGATAGAATGGGAAGAGAAAACGAAATAGCAGACAGAAATTGCCAAAAGGCCTCAGCATCCACACTGGCAGGAGTGCACCGTCAGTCTGGTTCACAGATGTGCGTCTATTAGAGGGCACCGTGCACACAGGGACCCGGGTTATGACATCCGGAGACTTACTCTGTAGTCAGCGTTGTGTGTGTAGTTTAAGCTCCATGATCCTAATACTTTGATTCTCTAGGCATTGAATAAGAAAATTATGACTCAATTATCTTTTTCCGATTTTAATGAAACTACCACTAATATTCATTCTTTAAACAGTAAAACATAATGCAGAGCAAAATATAAATATGAATCAATAATTACAGAAATATCAACCTATTAGTTACAAATATCTGTTCACTTGTGGCCTTCAGCTATTGCCACCCACTATTGAATTTATTAACCTTGGTACAATTTCTGGGCTTACACAAAATAAATCAATTAGATTCTCCTAACCTACATATGGACCTTTCCTAGGTCTTCTAAGAGGCTTTAACATGCAACAACTTTTACCAACTTTTATTTAAGGCTTATCTAGGTGTTCTCTGCTTAGACTTTTCTTTATGACAATGTGGTTATTTACACCTTAAAGGGAGAAGAGCACCATGCTATAATGGAAAGGGTATCAAATTTGTAGCAAATCAGCCTGGGTTTGAATCCTGATTAAATATCTCAATGATTACAGTCAGGTTTTTGAGATATTCAGAGATTCTACATCTGTAAAATCAGCATGAGATCTTCCTTGGTTGATGGGCAAGTACATGAAGTAGGTATGCACATCCATAGTACATAGAAAAGTCGAGGTCTTCCATAGCACCACTCAGCACTTTTACAACTGAGAGCTGAGAGACTGGGAAAACCAGGAACTCTCTAACATTCATTCTCCTTTTCATTTAAAAAAAAAAAAAAAAGGATAATGTCTACCTCACTGGGTTGAGAAGATAATGAAATGCTAATACCTATAAAGTGTTAGGAATACAGCCTGGGTTTAATAAAGTTAAGTTCAAAATTTTTCCTTCTTGTTAAAAATAGCAGAAAACGCTTCAGGCAATTGTTATTCCCAGGCTAGTTGTTCACTCTGATCTCGAGATCGGATTAGATACTGCAGGTCACCTTAAATGAACTCTAAATTAGACCTGATGTCTAAATTCATGTCCAGAAAAAGATTCACACACCATCTCAGGGCTTGGTAGATCAGAATCAATCTTTCAGCTGCAGAGGAAGCAAGAAATGTGTGCAGAACATGAATATTCCCTGGAGCGGATCTTTCTTCTCTTCCTTTAAAGACCCTCCACGGCCAACACCAAAGACGGAGAACCCAGGCAGCGACATAGCCCTGCCTCTCCCACAGCCCTCCCCTGTGCTTTCTGCTGAGCTGGTGATGGGTTCTTTCCCCTGTTGCTGTTTTCCAGCCTGTCTCACCATCTCTTACAGGTGACCGAGACGGGAAACAGACCACCTTTCCATGCACACTGGGACCCCTCAGGGTCCCCCGGGGCAGCTGGTCACAGGACAAAATGCAGATGAGCTCAGTGACTTCACAATTCCCCCTACACTGTTTGTGAACACTGAAGATACAACCTCAGCAAATACTTTACCTTCTGCCCACATGTAGACCATTCCTTCCGGCTCCTCTCTTGTACCTGTGACCTGAGAATTCCCTTCCAAGGAGCAAGAAGGCGGCTTTCCGGGGTGGAAAAGAAGGGCGGCTTTCTGGTATTTTTTTCCTCTAGTTTTTGGTATTCATCTAAGACTCTGTGTGCTTAATCTATTCAAGCGTCCTTCAGGGAAAGTAGAGTGATGCCTCCAACCATCACGCCATCTTTTGGTTGCATCTGTCAATATCAGGGAAGCCGTTCGGTAAAGGACACCCCCAGTAGGTACATTACGTTTTCAGAAAGCGGTATGCTTAACCTTGGAAGAGCAAGGCAAGGTTGATTTATGAAGTGGCAGCTACATGCTCGTTCTCTTACCGAGCCTGTGAGAATTGAACCTAAATGAATCTTTTTTTCTGCCATGGAATTTTATTTGGTCAGGATATGCTGTCTTTCTTTTATGATCCAAGAGCTAAAATCGTGATGGGCATGATAACCACTTCTGATTCAGAGACCTCACCATCTGTTGCTTCACCCCGTATGATTTAACTCTGCAGGGTCAGAGAGCAACAGCAGGGAATTATCCACCCTAAAGCCCAACTGTGAGGGTCAAGGTGACGCCCAAGGAGCACAGGCCTCGGATGACCTAGGCTCTCGTAGGCCACCCTGGTTCTCTAGTGGCGGTTTACGGATAGACTCTGCCTGCTTACAGAGGAAAACACAGTAGCAGGCTTCACAAGGCCTTAGCTCAGCATTGGACATGAGAGTGCCAAGCTGGAATGAACCCATGTCCTCAAACCTGTATACTTCCTTTGAAACACTGTGACACCCCCAGTTATATTTTAGTTTTGTCTTTCTTGGGCTCTCTTCCCTTTCCCAGGATAGCACCAGATCAGAGAAAGTTCATACAATACTCAGAAAGACCAGTGGCCTTGACTATGGGTCTCTGGTCTCCCTAGCAACCTCAGTCCCAGCCCTTGGTGGCACTGGAGGCCCAGCAGTTCTCTGGGCCTCGACGTACCCAGAGACAAGAGGATCTTTGGGTAAACCGGGGATCCCAAGCCATAGCTTCTCCTCCCCAAACACTTACCTCTGGGGACTTACCCTCCCTGGGACCTCCCGCCTCTCAGAGCAAAGCCAGGGAGAAACATTTCTCTGGAACTCTTGGCCCATTCCCTGCTCCCAGACAAAAGGCAGCATTTTCTTATTAAAAAAAAGGACCGCTACACCTGCTATAACTGGTCTCACAGAGATGTTACACTCCTTTCTTCATACACTACCTCTCTTGGGAATAAGGCTTTTAGAAAACCGAAGCTAGGAAGCCTTGAAGGCTAGATGACTTCCACCATCCCTTGGCCACAGGCAGAGAGGCACGTAGGAAAAGGAGAAAATACAGAGAGGGAGGAAAAAAAACAAAATTAACTTGCAAGCCTTATTGTTACTATCTGTGGCCATAATCCACATATTACTGCCTCCACCTGAGGGTTTAGCCTTGTCTCTGAGACACAGAGTAAGCAAGTTACAGACAGGAGACTGGGTCTTCAGTGTGCAAGAGAGCGGGAAGGGTTAAACTTTCATTTTCAAGACACTGCTTCACCCTATGAGATTGCTCTTACAATTATTTCCATTTGTTGGACAATGTAAATCAATTTTCACCTTCTTTTTCTCACCAGTGATTTTTAATTTAGTAAAAGTCACTAATATCCAAGAAGCCCTCTGTGAGAGTGAGCTAAAATTTGCCTGTGGAGTCATTTTTGTGTTCCAGTGACCTTAGGTAAGTCAGCCAGAGGCCAAAATCAATGTGCTTATATCCCCCAATGTAATAAAACACAGTCTATAAAACCTCACATTTGTAAAACATTCATTTGGCATGTGGTTTCGCAAAAGTTGTAAAACCTGACAAGTGGATATGCCAAGTGATTCCTTAAGTGTCAAGATGTCCTTGAATTTAACATATGCACACACATGTATTTTATATGTACTTATGTGTATATACATATGTATAGAAGATATAAACATATGTGTTTATATATATTTGTAGAAGTATGTTTATTTAAATACATGTGTATATGAGATAGAAATATATATATATATATATATATATCTGTTTTGAATCATTGGTTTATGTGTAGTTTTTCAAAAGCCTGTCTTTATATATGCACATGCACCCATTTGCTGGTGGAAAGAGAAAAACTCTCTGCCAGACCTGCATAGTTTTTTTCACATATTTTGGGAGAGTTGCATAGGATATGAGTGACTCACAAGTCACAAACACTAACACAGAGGTGGACTGGGTTATGAGGCTGGACCTGTGTGACAGGTTCGAAGGCCTGGACTAGTTAAGCTAATAGAGTGGATAAGCTAAGTGTTGCTTGCTGCGGGCTTCCAGAAAGAAAAAAGTAAGCAAGAAATTGGAGATTTCCTCCCAGAAAAAAAATCATCTTTTTCACTTTAAAAAGTTACTTGCCCGGGCTGGGGATTTAGCTCAGTGGTTACAGTACTTGCCTTGCAAGCACAAGGGCCTGAGTTTGATTCCCAGCCCCCCCCCCAAAAAAAAACCCTATAAAACCCTGCTTGTCTTTGACCCACTTTCTGTGTTCCCAGGTCTCTTGGTTTGTAAACATTGTTTTTTGTAGCTGTAAATGGTCAATCTGGCAAGGATGACACTAGTTGAGGGTAATCAGGAAATGGAAAAAAAAAGTGCCAGAAATAAATAACAGATTTCCTAGGTAAATTTTTATTAAACTAAGTAATTTAGAAAGCCCTATACATGCTAAGATCATTAGGGGGAGGGGGGCCTTCCTACAAAAGGAAAATTGTGCAAGTGGTAGGTTCTGCGTTGGAACAGTGTAATGTGGGCTTCTGATGTGCCACGCTGGGCTGGTAGGTTCCACTCAGCTTGAGACCAAGGTTATGCTTAACTATAAAGGAGCCATGTGCACTCAGTCTTGTGGAATTAGAAAGCAGCACAGGGAGGGAGAAGATGTCGGATCACTCCCGGAAATGTGATTAAAGGAGAAGCAGCCAATCCATTTGAGTTTTGTGTTTCATCATACGCTTTGACAAGTTCATTGTCTCCAAATACCCAGGAAGCACTTATTGTGCACATAAAGGTCATGAAACTACAGACAGAAATAACCAGACTTTCTCCCAGTTCTCCACCAGGCTTCATCTGGTTCCTTCTTTCCTTTTTTCTTCCTCTTGTAAGAGCGGTATGTAGGAGGTGATAGGCTTGCATGATTAGGAAAATGTTTCTTTTGAGTGACCATTAGAGTAATCGGTGCAAATAAAGCTGGTGTGCCGTGTCTGAGTTATGCCTAAGATGATAACCACGGAACTAATTTTCAAGGATATTTGAAGGAAGTTATACCTTCTCCTGCCTTCCATCAGGAAAAGTGAGTTTACTACAAACATGTATATCCTTATGTGGCTCTTTAAATTGTATTTTACCTGTTCTAACAGAGTAACACAGATAATGAATTACTGTAGTAGGTAGCCAACTTTGGTTAATTTTGTCCATAAGGATGCCAAATTTGTCCTGCTGAACTTGGAATCTTTTGCTTGCATTCCAGATGTCTATTCTTGCATATTGTACACAACTTAAAGTGAGCCGAGAGATGTATAATTACTAGAGTCTGCCACAAAGAAAAAAAAAAATTCCAGAAGCAAACTACACCACCCACTGAAGGGTTGTTCTTGGCAACACAACTAAGGCGTGGTGCGTCTACACAGGGCAATATGGGTTGTCGTGTCATAAGTGGCAGTAATGCTAGGGGATACTTTTCTTCTTTGAGTTACATTATTATCTCCTTGAATGAGACATATCTTGATTTTGAATCATAACTGTGGGAAATGCCCACGCCCATCTCACCCCGACGTATGTAAATTCCACTTCTCCCAAGACTCTCAGCTATGAGGGAATGCCAGCGTCAAGTTATGAAAGTGGCCCCGCTGAAATGTTTGCTTTTCTGTGCTCAGTCACTTGAGCATTTCCAGTGACACAGCTGACAAGGCAGAGCGAGGAATTCAGCCCTTCAAGATGGAGCCTTGTGTGAGGGAGGCTGAGTTTTGGAGCAAACTAATGGTAAGTCGAATGAAGTGTTTAACTATCAAGGACGTCATGCTGGGAATTTTCCTTGTGGCTTTTTATAAAATCAAGATGAAAGGGGAATTTCTAATCAAAGCATTGTGGTCTTGTTCATTAGTTGTGAGTGAAACATGCCTTCTAGATACCAAATGGTGTTAGTGATAAATGGCTTTGAATGAACTGTTTGGGTGTCAATTCTGTCTAATGTTGTGGATGAACAATGCTGAACAGCTTGCTGGCATGCAAGACACCATGACCTTATAAATGGCTTGCTTGGAAAGAAGCAATTCTAAAGTCGAGCTAAATTTTTGTGGTTCGAAAAAGAAATACTTTTGAACTCTGTCCTGGATTGTATTTTGGTGGTCTTTATACCTCTTTTAAGATTGCATCTATACACCTGTGTGTGTATATGCTTACATGTGTCTATGCATGTGTGTGTGGGGTGATCAAGAAGGTCATGGTAAAGGAGCATGCTGATGTCTAAGACTAACTTTCATGATTTTTGGACTGAACACATTCAGATCTGCCGTTTTCCTTACTCTCACTAAGAGCTGTTAGATGAATTGATAGACTCTTGAGAGCATTATAGACTGGCAGAGATCCCCAGGCCTCAGTAACCCTGGCTGATCACCTCATTTTGTAGTTGGCTACGCTGAAGTTCTCCAACCCAAACAATCCAGGGCCGAGCACCAACATAGCAGACTCATCATCCAGTGTTGTTTCAATTATTTTATTTCACTGTCTCATTGTATAAATTTTCATTTTGTCTTCTCTTTTCTCATATGGATTCAAACTACAAGGGAAATAGGAAATTCTGTTGAAAACATGAGTGATTTTTAGATTGGCGTGATAAGCTATTTTTTTGTGGCAACAATGTGACCCACCTGTCTTTTGCCTGGCAGTATGACTTGTACCACTTTCTTTTATGACATGAAAGCGACTCTAACAGTGAATTGAAAACACTCATTTCTAGAGCAGTCTCCTCTGTTCACTAAAAAATGTTTGCCACCTCTGGTGTCTCAGGTTTTAATACTGCATGTAAACTGGTAAGCCAGATTGTAGGATACTTTCAGAGAAAGGAGGGTAAAAAATAATATACTATTTCCAGACAAAGCTTAAAAGATGCAGTTTTCAGAGCAATATCCCAATTTTTTATATATCTATCTTTGTTTACCAGTTCATTTGCTCTTTCACTTAACAAGTGTATTAGCAAGTTGTATTCTGGAAATTCAGCCACTTCTATGCTCTTCTGATACATAGTTTTTTTTTAATATTTTAATGTCTTCTCTTTTTTTTGTCTTCTCTCTCTCTTTCTCTCTCTCTCCCCCACCATCAAATCCAGAGCTAGTTTTTATTTTTTATTTTGAGACAGATTCTCACTAAGTTGACCATGCTAGCCTCTAACTTGCAATCTTCTTGCCTCAGCCTTCCTCGTTTTTGTTGAAAGTTCATTTTGACAAGGTATAAAAACCAAAAAGAGTTTATTCTGCGTGCCCTCCTGGCAGGAAGGAGTCTCTGTGCCCCCAGGTCTGGCAGATGAGGGACCAGCAGACTTTGCTCAACTCCAGGGTCCAGAAATAATCCAGAAAGAGGCTGGAGCTCAGGAAACACACTAAGAGGAAGTCACTGGTCCTCTTCGTTCTGCACAAGCCCCCGCCCCTGTCCAGGGAGGTTCCCAGATAAGATAGTCACATGAAAGAACTACAGGGGCAAAAATTACAAGGTACACATCTCCCATCCAACTTCAAATTAGCCTGTTGTTCTATTAAAACTTGATTGTGCAAACTGCCATTTTGAAAACGCTCTCCTCCTTGGCACCCTCTCTTCTGCTTCTGGCCCCACCTCTGCCACTACACACTGTTCCTGAGCAGGTGGGTGGTGACTTCCCATGAGTGAGCCAGGTCAGCAGCCCAGAGCCCGCCCGAGGGAGCTGGCTCAGGTTCAGCAGCCTCTCCCGGTTGCTTCCGGGCTGGCCGTGGAGGGAGAACCTGCTTCTCACATACCCGGGGACACGCTGGCCCAGGGTAGGAGCGACTGGAACGCGTGACACGACTGTGGCTGCGCGGGAGTCTGGGTGGATTCCGAGGAATGGACTGCGGGTAGCCTGATCTCTTTTCATTGCGGCTTTCTATTGTAACTACAGCACCTAAGCGCTCTTGCGGTCAGCAGCTTGTTATCTTCACTGTAGCGATCATGAGGCATAGAGATTTAATGACAGGCTCAGCGTGCTGTGTTAGCAGGCAGGTTGGGAGTGAGAAATGGGAGCTTCTGCCACCGGAGGCTGACGACCGGATATGGACCGTCCGACACTATCTCCCAGCCTTCTCTACCATCCGGAGCAGTTTCTCCAGGGAGAGTTTCCTAGTTGGTTTTGGTTCTCAACCCATCTGAGTTCTTGAATGTCTTCACTCTTGTAGAATATTTGTGTCACTTAGAAATTTGGTTCCACACCAGACATGACGCAATAATGCTTCTCCCAAAGAGGGTAACAGTAGCCCCTGGGAATTTAAGTTCAGGAGCCTGGCTCCAAGTGCAGCTTCATATTACCAAGGGCAATTGGTAGACCAGGTCTCTGCCCTGCACCCTTCAACCCCGCACACCTTCAACACCCACAGACCATGCAGAAGGATGCAGGCAGCAGGGGGCAAGTGGACACTACGACTGTCTGTGTGGTCCTGTTGGATCATCTCTAAACAGGACACTCAAGCCATCTTTCTTTTTTCAAATGTAAAATCCTCATTTGCTCATGCCTCTTTCCAAACAAGCTCATGTGAACTCCTCCCTCACTGGAACCGGGCTAAGTACACAGGGAGCCCGGCTTCTTTACTAAACCTGCCCTTTCTGCAGAGAACTCGAAGAAAGCAGACATGACCTTACTCATCAAAGTCAAAATATAATTGATCCACAAGAGATATGTGCATGAAACAATCAGAGAACAAAATCGTCTGCAACGAGTGGCTGAGGGTATGGCACAGATGTTAAGCAGAATAGCAACTTTGAAGTCAGGGACGACGGAGAGGTGGGGAAGTGTCAAGAGATGGAGAAGGAGGCGTAGGCTCTAACGGAGGGGGATGGGTAGGCAGACGAAGGGTGAGGTGCTGAGGCAGAAGCACCTCCGACGGTGGAACACTACTGAGTGATTCAACAGGAACTGCGTTTGAAGGACAGGGAAAGATAAAGTTCAGAAGATCATGCAGAGGCTTGAAGACCCAGAAGAGGCATTTAGACTCAGTAGGTAGTAGAAGCCATGGAGAGTGTTGGCACAACAGAATGGCGTGATGAAAGCAACATCCAAGGAAAATCAGTCTGGCAAAATAGATTGGGTTAGAAGACTCTGGAGGCCAATCTGAAACCTTCTGTTACAGGTCCTGCACATGAGCTGGCCATGGCCCCAGGCCTGGGTGATACAGGTGGAATGGGGAGAAAGAAGCATGTTTCTGAGGAAAACCATGAAACACTAGTTGGTTAATGGGATCTTGTAACTTAAAAACTGTGCAAGTTAGAAAATTGTGTATTTCTTGTATAGATAAGTCTGTCATTGCCCCAGATAAGACAGAAGTCTAATTCTGTTTCTTAGATCGACTCCTCATACCAGCATGCTATTTTCATACTTCTTTACCTGTTCCTTGAGTTAACCAAAGACTTTTCTAGAAAATTCTATATGTACCAGTGCCTGACCTGAAAGTTCAGGCCACAGTTTCATCTTCTAGACAACACTTCAGCCATCTTGATTTTTTTCCCTCAAAGCTCTTCTAGCTACTCTTTCTTGAACATGAATCTTCCTCAGTATTTCAGCTTATTTCTAGTTAGTTTGTGCCTCCTGCCTCTCCCGTTTTCATGCACATCAACATAGCTGTCTACTGGTATTTGGTTCCTGGCAACTGTTTTGACTTAGATCAAAATGTCCCCCAAAAGTCTCATGTTCAAAGATGGGGCATCTGGAAGGTGGTTGGATCATGGGCATGTGATACTCATCGGTGGATGAACCTATTGGTGAGTTTATAGATAAATGTGCTGTGAGGGGGTGGTTAGAAGAGGCATGTCACTGGCTTTGTGACTTTGGAAAGTGTGTCTCCTTCCCTCCCTAGCTCCCCCTTCCCTCTATGCTTTTTTTTGTGGGGGACACTGCTGGGGATCGAACTCGGGGCCTTGTGCTTGCTAGGCAAGCACTCTACCACTTGAGCTAAATCCCCAGCCCCCATCCCCCACTTTCTGACTGCCATGAGTTGAGCACCCTTCTTCCTCCGTGCCATGCCCTTCCACTGTAGTGTTTTTTGCCTTGGAGTCAACCAACTACAGACGGAATCTCTTTAAACTGTGAGCCAAATTGAACCTGTCCTCCTTTAAGTTGTGGGTGCCAAGATTGTGCCCCAGCAATGGGAAAGCTGACTAATACAGCAGCACACTTCAATTTTCCTTGATTACCATTTCCACGCATGTACTGTGTAGTTGTACTTGACATAAATAATGTGTCAGTTCACATGATAGTTTGAAAGGGGAATTACGTTAGCATATCAGGTACAGAAATGAAGAAACTCGAAGTAGGATGTATGGGGCTGAATTGACAGGTCTTAGATCTCAGGAGAAATTTTGAATTTTTTTCCTTTTCATCTCTTTTTTTAAAATTTAATTTATTTTATTTTAATGGTACATTTTAGATGTACATAGTGATAACATTCATCATAGGGGAAATTTTGAATTTTATAGAAAGTGACAACATCAAAGGATCACAGTAATGTTCCATTTTACTTGCATAGTGTGTTTATTGTTGTTGTTGCTTTATATACACTTAAAATCCAGAAGATTTCATGTAACAATCCAGAGCTATAATTCCTTAAAAAAGAATCAAAAGATGTGACAATAATTAACCGGGGTTAAGGTCAGCTGAACCCTGTAGGTAAGGCCGGAATTCTCCTCACCTCTAGTTTTGAGTACTTCTCAGGGCCTGTGAACAGTTTAACTTGTGAACCCTGATCTAACTAGTCTCCCATTTTACAGAAAAGGAAACTGAGGCACAGTGACATTAAATAACTTTTCCACTAGTACCCAAGAGGTTGGAAGCAGTACAGATATTAGAACTGAGCTTTGCTATGCCTTCTTGGCCCCCTTCTCTCTCTTTCCTGGGAACTATAGTTTCATTTTTTTTTTTTTTTACCAAGAACATGTATTGGTACATTGTATACATAATGATCACATATATCTTCGTTCCCCACTTCTTCTCGCCCTCCCTTCCATTCCCTCA
The DNA here is from genome assembly GCA_004026905.1 of Hystrix cristata. NCBI lineage: Eukaryota > Metazoa > Chordata > Mammalia > Rodentia > Hystricidae > Hystrix > Hystrix cristata. The sequence goes on along the minus strand of PVJO010003287.1, from coordinate 74,626 downwards.
CCCTTCCCTATTTACAGCAGGTTTACTTATGTTTTTACATTTTTCTCCTTTTTCTTTTCTTTTTCCCTTCCTTCTTTTCCCCCTCCTCGCTTTCTAGTTCTCCTCCCTTTGGGATATTATCTTTCTTTTACATAATATCTATTATACCTCTTTGTCCTTATTTACACTTATGGTTTCTCATATCAGAGAAACAATATAGTTGTTTCTTGAACGTAGACTCAGGAAAGTTGGGAGCTAGAGGAAGAAGATGAAGGCCAGTGTGTGCGAAGATCCTGAGCAGTCAGAAAGAAAAATCGAACAGGTGGACCAGGGAGCAGGAGTCTAGGGAAATGTACAATAATAGTGCATTTGTGGCCCTTGACAGGGTTTCAGTCTACATTATTCTATTTGCCACTTACAATGATGAGAGGAATATGCTTCTTAACTAGCTTTTTCCCCTTCCATTTGTTGAGATAAAAAATATGGATTTAGAAATACAATCATGTTGTAACACCTTAAGCATTTGTTTTGAAAACACCCCAAATTTCCAAATGTGACTTAATGATGCAAAATATTTGTGAATTTTTCTTCTCTCTCTTCCCCCGCAAGCCTCAATTTCTTTCTTTAGAACTCTTGCTTGAACTGTTGGCTGAGTCTCTGTCTTGAACCTGTTAAAGTGACATTGGCTCTTGGCTAGAAGCTCGGAGTGGCGCTGTGATCCCTGCCACCTCCCAGGGCCAGTGGGAGGGCGCTGCCATCCTCCACTTATCATTATTGATGTGACCTCTGCTGTGTCTCTGTCCAGTGTGATTCTGGATCCAATTCAGAAAACACCTGCTGAAATCCTTGCGAGAAACCCGTGTGCGTGCCAAGGCCGGGTGATTGGTGTCGCTCTTGAACGCCGTAAAGGGCAGCCTCTTGGCTCTCCTGTAGGAGTCATTTTAATCAAAGTCAGAATTCTTTACTGAGTGAATTTTAATACAAACCTTGTGCAGTCTGGCATTTCTGGTTTTTGTGTAGTGTTTTGCAAAGGAGACTTTTATCTAAAATGCAAGACACATTGGAGAATTTGCAAGGCTTTTAGAAGTAGAAGACAGACAAGAAAGAAAGATCCCTGTATTCTTTGAAATATAAAAAGACTTTAAAATTAGTGCTCACTCTCTCTTTTCACCACTCCATCCTTTTTCTTCTCAAAGTATTTATGCCCCCATGACTGCTTCCTTTTCTTTTGGAGAACCTTCCTTCCTCCTCCCCAGACTCTTGGAGCTTTTGGTTGATGTAACCAGATCACTTCCTGTCTGGTGGTGAGGATGTTTGAGGATGTTTCATCCCTGCTACTTATGTTATTGGTTTTTTGTTTGTCTTTTTTTTTTTTTTTTTCCAGTGCTGGGATTCAACTCAGGGCCTTTGCACTGAGCGACAGCCCCAGACCTTTTTTTATTTTGAAGCAGAGTCTTGGCAAGTTGCTAAGGTGCCCGAGCTGGGCTCAAACTCCCTTTCTACCTCAGCTTCTTCAGTGCTGGGATTACAAGCGTGTACCACCGTATCCAGTTTGCGACTCTTTTTAATATAGGTTCTATATGTCCAATTACTGTGTAAATATGAGTTGTAAATGAGAAACAAAAACACTCTAGGGGTGTTTGATGCTAGATTTGATGGTAGAAGATGATCATACATAAATAGTTTGTTTGACCTTAGACCCCATTAACATAATAGCAATAATAATGACATAATGATAATAACTAACATGTATGGCAGGTTTAGGAAATGCCAGAAACAGCTAGGTATTTTGTAGATATTATCTAATTTAATCCTCACAGTGCCGCTACAGTCCTCTAATGGAGTCAGTAACGTGTGTGGGTTAAGGCTTAGTAGTGGGCTAAGCAGAAGGAGCAAAGCCCAGAACCTGGGAAATGCCGAAGCACAGCAGGGCGGAGGGGTGCTGAGCTGAGATAACAAACCGGGGGCCCCAGGGATGAACACAGTCTGCCCGTGTGCCCCACTGAGAGTGCCCCAGGGCTGTTTGCGTGTTTTATCTTGAATGCTGTTGAAGGCAGGTGTCCTCCAGATCCCCAGTCCCCATTCTCTCTTAGTACAGCCGCTCCACCCGGTTCTACTTGCTAGCACGGCTACGGATGGCCCTGGAGCTGAAGCCCTCTGATGTGCAGGTCAACCAAGCAACAGGTGATGCTGGTTAGATTTTATTTTGTTTTGTTTTTTGACACAGGGTCTCGCCGTTTTGCCCAGATAGGTCTTGAACACTTGGACTCAAGGGATCCTCCTGCTTCAGCTCCCCAGGTGCTGGGACTACAGGCGTAATGCTGTGCCTGGCTAGATTTTATTTTTTTGATAATATGTGATTCCAATTCTAAAGAATGAGAGGGGTCACCAGATAAACTGATCCCAATTTGTTCACTTATAGGAAGCAAATGTGCACTTGTGCCCTGAGAAATAAAAATCACAAAAAAAACTTAACTGCTATACCATGGAAGTTGATTCCAACACTGCTAGTTGGTACCGTCTTTTCTTGAGCGCCTTTCTCTGTACCGCCCAGCTTGGGTCCTGTCGATGAGGCCGACCCCTACGGGCCACGGGACCTCAATGACAAACAGCTGCCTGGGGCCCATGGCTGAGTTTTCCTGTCCTTCCCTCTTAAGCTCAAGGCCTCGAGTCCGCCCTGCCTGAGCCCCAGGTGCTGTCCTGGAGGTAAGTGGGCTCCCAGGAACTTGGGGAGCTGGATGAGCAATGAAGCCTCAGCAGGAAGAGAAAGGGAGAAGAGGCTTGTGCTGACTACAAAATAACAGACACCAAGAATAGAAGATTCTCAAGAAGAGAAGTTGATACAAGAATTTCTAGAAAAAAGAAAAATGGAACTGACAATGAGAAATAATAAGACCAAATTAAGAAATGGGAAATTGTTATGAGAACCATATTGTCTATAATGAACCCCTTGCCCTGAGACATTTAAAATAAAATCCGAGAAAGAGTGAGAGATGAGCTTTAGAAGAACCCTTCGTTGACTACGTGTGGCCTGATTAAGCCTTTTCCACCTTTGCTTCCAGTTTTGGCCGCTGGATATTTGGCATATTAATTCCCAAGCAGACACACTGTTCTCTCCATTGTGCGAGTTCTGGAGCAAAGACAGCCAACCAGATGGCAGAGCTAGGAACAGCTTCCTCAGAGCATCTTCCTCGGAGCATCCCTCCCTTCGCTCCCTTTTATTTCCCTTCATCTTCTGCCTCCCCACTTCCTCTTTCTCCTCTATCACATTAAATGTGGCTGACACCAAAGAAAGAAAGAAAAACGTGAGGTAGTCCACAGGTTCTTTCCAGTAATAACCTTGGCAGGTAATTTTGCACATATAGAGTGAGTCATTTTCTTGTAACTGAGATCAGGGGCTGTATTCCTCCCAGGAGAAAAAACACTTGTATTGACGTGTTTATGTTTTGGAATAATAATATTTGTCCATGTGAAAATATGTGTGATTCATTTCTGCCACACCATATGGCTTATTGCTATTCATAATCCAAACAGTAGCATCTGCTACAGAATGTGGGAATGAATTTTCTTGAAGTAAAATGGGCTAACTATTGCATGCCACATGTAGTTTGCAAATATCACTAATTCCTCACCAGAAACTTACTTATTTGTCTCTTATATTAATCCATTATGTTCTTCATTAATTTCTCAAAAGCCATCCAGTTTTTCTGTCCACTGTCATTCTATCCAGTAAAGAAACTCCAATTCAGCCCTACCCTCGATCAAAAGGTGGTCCTCTACCCTGGGAACATGGCCATGTGTCCTCCAAAGCAGTTGGCAAGTGAAGGCCTCAGTTTGGGTTTTGTTGCCGGGTGACAGCTGCCAGAAAAAAATTGCAGTGCATTTTTGTCCTGACTCTGCATTGCAGCTTGCTCTGATGTTTGACTGCATTGTGTATCTGTGGTTCATCAGACACGTGAGGGCACGGAAGCAGCTAAGGATTTCTACAGCCACCAAGTCCTCAGGCCTGCTTGGCAAGACTCTGATATCATGGAAAATGCAAGGTAACACTTTCTACAGACCATTTGAATGTGGTTTGCAAGGGCCTGGAGGCTTAAGGAAGAAGCGATTTGTGGAATAGGTGCCGGATGCAACCGTAGAAACAGCCACAATCGGCAGTACCAAATACCACCAGTGTCCCAGGGGAGAAGTAGCTGTAAGACTTCTTTATATCCCTACATGGTTATTCTGCATTCCCCAAAACGTTGGAGGGTTTAGAAAAACAATACACTCTGGTGATTCTACACATCACTATTGTGAATATTCAGACCCTTTAACTGGAAGAAAAAAAAAATGTACTGGTCAAATGATCCAGCCTCAAGCCCCAAGTGAAAGTATGAAGGAAATCACTTCACTTTCCCACTTTAGTTGGTTTAGTCATAATAATGCCTCGCATTTGCCTGACAGATCAGCGTTTTCTGGGTGTTTATATATATATATGTTATGAGTAATGGCGGCCCTTTCCCAAGACTTCAGGTGACCCACATCAATGGAAATTCTGAGGCTGGGAAATTATCTCTGTCCCATGTGCTTTGTCCTATTCCCTTCACAGCAGGTATCGCTAATTTCCAGTTTGTGTCATCGTCTTCCTATAGCCATTTGTCTCTTTCAGGTGTCTACTGGGCCATCCTCTAAGTACCTGCTGCCTTCATCACAAGTTATAATAGAGTGATTTATCAGTGTCACTGGCCTAGCTCAGCTACAGCAGAGCCACCAGGAGATGTTACAGAATAGGTCTGCACTCTTGCCCCATCACCACACTCTTCTGACTTGAAATTGTGTTTTGTAGCCTGCCGTCACAGGGCTTGCCAAGAGGTCTTGGAGTTGGCCTCAGCTTGCCCTTGCACTCTGCTGGCTACCACCCTCAGCTTTCAGAGCATGCTGGACAATGATTTCATAATCCTCTATTCTAAAGGAATATCTGACAGCACTCTCGACTCACTCGTACTTAAGAGCCGTGTGTGTGTGTGTGTGTGTGTGTTTCTGTCTGTCGGTCTGTCTGTCGGTGGGTCGGTCTGTTTCTCATATTCATAACCAGCCTGACTTAGGCCACGTAGGTGATTGTCCCTTGTCCTCTGTGATGTGATTTCAGGGCTATGTGGTCCCAACCAGGCTTCCTAATACAATGTGCTTGAAATCTCCCTGTTTTTCTATTCTTGCCTTTCCCCAGACCCTAGAAAAACTTCAACCTAAAGGCTCAACCCTGACAATTTCCTGAAGCAACTCTGACAACAGGGACCCATCACTTGAGCCATGATTAATCCTGTTGTCCTAAGCCTGGTAACTGGTGGACCTGGGCTGGCCCAGGATGCCCTGTCTGCCCACCCATAGCTGAGCCCCTCCTTACCCAGCTGGTGAGCATGCACAGGGTGCTGCAGTTTCTGACTTGGGGCAGGGGGACTCTCCTCAAGCCCAACACCCCACCTGCCCCCTGGTGGTGCTGCTGGACAAGCTTGGCCCTCCATGCTCCATCTCCTCAAGAGTCCTCCCAAGGGTGCCTAGAAATGGACCACATTATGATTTTCATAGGCCCTACGCACTTTACCCTTACTCCATAGAAAATACATGTATATTTCCTTTCCTTCTTCCATATAGATATGTATATCTCAAATGTATCAGTATAAAAACAAATACTGTATATTAAAACACTTTCTTCGACAAAAAAACATTATTTTTTCTTATGACTTTGTTTCTTTAATTGAAATTAGTGCATTTTCATGGGCCCTAAAAGTATTGTGAGGCTTTGGCATTATACCCAGAGAAAGCATCTGACAGATAAATCAATCCTACATGGCACACCTTTTTGCTTTACGTCAACATTTCTCAAACTTCAGACTTTTGCAAATCACACTTATTTATATCATATTACACTCCCCCAATACTAATTTTCATCTAATATTTTTCTTTAGAATCACCTACTTCAAATTATAGATGACTACTTTGAAAAGACAGTTTTCATTATTAGCAAAAAGCTAGTATAATTTTTCATAAATTGAAAATATACACTAATGTAAATTAACAAATACATCATGCATTCTTAAAAATTAAGCTTGTTCACGCTCAGCTTTGTTCCAGTGATTTCGCTGTTCTCAGCATCTCGCACACTTGTCAAGTTCGAACAGAGTTCATGATTGGGTCTGTTTCTTGCTCAGAGATGCCCACCCTGTTCAGAGTTTCTGATTTATTCACTCTCCACCCACTACACCCAGCCACTGTCAGCATTCTCGCTCCAAAAGAGATAAACCACCGCAGCTGAACTGGCACTTACAGACCATCCCCACCCATCAGCTGCATTTTCTGGGAAACATCACCCGTTATCACAATCCTGACTTGCCATTTCTACAGCAGCACCATCCAGTGGCTCTTTCTACACTGATGGAAATGTGTTGTCTCTGCACTTGCCAGTCGAATACTTGCTGTTAGAATTTACATCTAAAATATTCTCCAAAAGTCTAACATGTTCAGGGTTAGGGCTTTTGGAAGGAGATCGGATCAGGAGGGCTCTAAGCCAGTCAGTCGTTATATCCACTGATGAGATTATAATTAGAAGGCTTTGTTGGGAGGTAATGGGAATTTACAAGGTGGGGCCTAGTTGAAGGAAGTGGTCATGGAGTTGTGACCTTAGGGACAATATCTTGTCCACAACCCCTTCCTCTCTGGTTCTCTTGCTCTCTCTCTCTCTCTCTCTCTCTCTCTCTGTCTGTCTGTCTGTCTGTCTGTCTCTCCCCCTCTTTCTCTCTCCTTCCTGGCTGCCATGAAATGAGCAGCTTTCATCCACCACATCCTTCTGCTGTGATGTTTCTGACCCACCACAGGTCTAATAGCAATGGAGCCAGCTGACCTTGAGACCATGAGCCAAAATAAACCTTTCTTCCTTTGTTTCTCGGGTATTTTGTCATAATAACAAAAAACTGACTAACACACACCAGTACATGTGCATTTTATGGATTTGAAATGTGGCTAGTATGACTGAAGAAACTTTTATTTGATTTTAATTCATTTAAATTTAAAGTCTTAATGCAGCAAATTACTAGTGGCTACCATATTGCACAGGGCAGCTTAAACACTGGGATTCTGACTTATGACCATCCTTCTTGGATTCTAGGACTCTATCTTAGCAATGATCAGCACTAAAATTCTTTCCCTTTCTCTCAGGCCTATTCTGCCACACAACAGAGTTTGTTAATGACACGGAAAACATTTAAGTACTTGTTGTTTATTTATACTCTAATATGAACAAATTATCTGACTGGAGGTGTGACAGAAAGAAACAGCACCAGAATGTGGGAGCCACATAGGATTTGAGGAGCCCTAGGGAATTAAAGGGGGACCAGGACAGGGAGACGGAGGTATCAAAGATTAATTGCTTCCTCCTTTTCAGTTATGCAACAATAGCCAAAATCTAAACTGTGTTGTTGTTGTTGTTGTTGTTGTTGTTGTTGTTGTTGTTGTTGTTGTTGTTTGAGACAGAGTCTTGCTGTGTAATTGAGACTGGCCTTGAACTCACTATGTAGCCCAGGCTGGTGTCAAAAGCAAAGTAATCCTCCTGCATCAGCCTCACTAGAGCTGGGATTATAGGCATGTGCCACCACACCCAGATAAAGTGTATAACCTTGTGTTTCCTGAGCATTCTCCTTTCTGTCCCTCTTAATATCGTTGTCAATTGGCACCAAAGTTTCAGATTTCGTGTAAGCAGTCTGCTCGTAGTTTATTCTTAACCTGCTAAACCTGGAGACTGAAGCTTAAACTGGCTCTAGGCTCCAGGCTTTAGTGTTCAAATCTGGGGACCGTTGTATTGAATCAGCTTCAGCAGAAAATGTGGGCCTCTCTCCCACAGCCAGCGAGGGCCCAGGTACCCATGGCTTCTTCAAGTAGACCCCGAAGATCACCTTAATGGCACTCAACTGGGCAGCACACAGAGCCAACCACCAACACATTTCCACTCATACCCCCACACCTGTTTCCTTACAAACTGAGTCCCTGTTCTCTGTAGTGTCCAGTCTCTCAGGGATGGTGACCACATTTGGAATGGGATGTAATGGGATGGTAAAATTGATTTTCTAAGCCAATCATGAAACATCACTTAGTGATTTAGGAAGAGGAACATAGTCTAACAGTTGTGTATTTGTTAGCTTTTGGTTACTATAATTAAACATCTGAGGCACGCTACTTTATAATAAAAATAGATTTATTTTGGCACAGTTTGGGAGGTACAAGGAGTAGAGGCAACATCTGGTGATAGTTTTCTTCTTTCTCAGAGTTCTGACAGCACAGAGCATCATGAGGCAAGAGGCAGAGAGCATGCATGTTTTTGTATCTGTGCAGTGTCTGTGTGGGTTCCTTCCTGTGCTTATGAAACCACCGGGACTCCATCATGGGAGTACTACTGTAAGCACCATAGCCCTATTACGTCTCCACCCTCTTAATATCATTAACATGGCTTTGGGGGTTATACTTTTACATGAGATTGGGGTGGAAGGGTGCCCATATTCAAACCATTACAGCCAGCCAGTTCAATGCTAAAGGAAGTTAACTAAAAGGACGTTTAAGAAAACTTCCCACTAATGCAAAGAGAGGCAGAGGAGACAAGTCTTCCGCCTCCATTGGCATCGCCGGGTCTACCACTGAAGCCAGAAATTGTAGCCACCATTTTTCATCCTTGAAAACGATGACCTGGGGATGGTGGAGGGAAGGGGCTGGCAGAGGGGTCGTCCATAGCACAGGAGAACATGGTAGGTAGCAGAATAGAATTAACTCTGGAGCAATCTGGACTTTGTGAAACAATAGGCCTCCTAGTGGGCTACACCACTTTGAACTGAGTCTCCCCTTATTAGCAGCTAAGGTCACCATTACGATACAGTGATAATACATTCCGGCATTCTAGTTGCCTCCAATTTGACTTAAACCATTTCCCCTTAGAAACAGGACTAGGGGACAGGTTCAGCTGTTCCCAGTTTATTATTTTACTTCTCAGATGTTCCTCTGAACAAATCACAGCCAGATTTTGCCTTTTTCTTCATCTTTGATGCCGTGATAAAGGTCTGGACAGTTTTCCACTACTCGGAAACTACTAAACACCATTGATAATAAAAATAAAACCCTAAATAGCAAATTACAAATAGCAGTAATAAGTGGCCATTTGTTATATGCCTTTCATTATAAATATAAAATATAGTTTTATTTGCATCTTTTAAGAGTGAAGCCTTTCTCTGCTGAACATGGAATATTGAACGCTTTTTTAATGGGCACGATTTTATTTCCACTGTGGAAAGGGTGCAAATAATAGTAGCTTTCTCCCCAAAGCAGAAACCCTTCAGGGAATCTGTCTTCACTAATACATGTATTGATACACATATACATTTTCCATTAATATTAATAGAACCTAATGCAAATGTATAAATCACCTGAATTTTGATTCCATGCGAATCTGATGTCGGATGGCTTAAGATGAATTCACAAGATGCATTTGTCTGGAAGCTATTCCTTAATATGCCTTCATCTCGCAGCTGAATTCCTCTCCTGTAACTGAAATATTAATCAGAGGCTGAGTCTTCTTGCTCTTGCACACACCCAGTCTCATCAGGAGAGATCAAGTGGTTGCATCCATGTGACCATGTGCTTCTGCCCAGGTAAAACTTAAATTGCACTGAATGAAGTAAGGGAACAGACAGAAAATACAGAGCAAAAAAGATTTTCCTTTTCACGGGGAGGAGCGTGCAGGGCTTGGCTAAATTAAATGTGCATGAGTTTCTAGATCCTGGTAGGAGTGTTGGTCTTGCAGGCCAAGTGGGAGGAATTTATGCATCTTTGTTCCCCACTTTGTCATCATTTGTTGTTGTTGGGTGAAGCATCTTTCCTTTGTATCTACAGTGTGATTAAAAAAAAAATGCAGTGAAAGTTTGAATTTAAAATTCATTACACTAAAATACACATTGTCCTCAATCCTTCTCAAAATACTCCCCCTTGCTTCAAACTCACTTCTCCCATTGTTCTTGCTGTTTTCCGAAGCAGTTCTGGAAGTCTTCTTTTGCGTCTTAAGCTGTGCTATGTGGCTGCCAGGATGTCCTAAATCGATTCAAAGTGGTCACCTTTCACAATCATTTTGATTTGGGGGATGAACCAGAAGTTGCATGGCTCCAGATCTGGTGAATAAGGTGGATTCGGATATACTGCAATGTTTTTATTTGATGGAAATTGCCATAAACATTTTGAATTGATTCAGGATATCAGGGCAGCCACAAAAAGACACTCATGAAAGAGGACTTCCAAAACTGTTTCAGAAGGTGGCAAGAACGGTGGGTAAGTGTAGTCAAAGTGAAGGGGGCCATTTTGAGGAGGATTAATGACACTGTATCTTTTACCAATTTTTATTTTTAGTTTAAGCATTCACCATATTATTTGATCACACCTCATATCTCAAAGCTCCAGCAGCATTTTTTTGCTGGCAACCTCTGTGTGCTCACAGGGAAAGATGCAGGATAACACCCTGGAGTGGGAAAAGCGCTTCCCAGCCGGTCCACCTCACTCTCCCAAGCTGCACTGCTCCACTCTCATCTAACTGCGGCTCCTTTACCTCTCTGACCTCCTCTCTCACTCAGGTTCTGGCCACAGTGATTGCTCCTGGAGATTGTCTTTGGTTTTACTCTAATACAAGCACACACACACACACACACACAAAACTAGTGTACTATAAGAAAACACACACACCCTGTATCATCTGCCCCAATCCCTCTTTCAGAGACAGTAAAAATTAGCATCAGGCTGAAAAGAAAAGGAGGATCATAAACAAAACCCTCTAAAATTCTGGTTTAGGACTAGACTACACATTGGAAATCGGAAAAATGGGTGCCAAAGAGAGCCTTTGCATTATGTCACACTAATGCCTGTGCATGAGTGGTGGCTTGTCACGTCGGCCACGCCCTCTGCCTAGGTGCTTCTCTCTGTTGTGGCAAAGTCCCTGGAGCTCCTTTTATGGATACAGGAACTGAGGCTGATTGAACGTGCCATAAAAACTGCATCTTGCTTTCCACATTAATAAGTTAGTGGTAACTCGGTTTGTTTTCTGGTCTAAGAGAGTAAAAGAATAATTAATCATATAGCTACTTGAATAAGCTTTTAAATCCAACAGATCTTAATCCCCAAAACCCATATGAAATCTTCAGTGAATCTTGAGGTCTGCAAAAACTTTCAGGATTAGTTGGGTCATTATAATCTGCTTGAATTCAAGGGAACGTTAGGATTAAGTTAAGCGCTAATTAATAATTGAGGATTGCTAAAAAGATATTGATTTATAGTAGATCTTCTAATCTTACCCTAAATAGAGACGTCTTTTTTACATATAACTCTCTTAATGGAACATGTCCTGAAGTTATTAGGATATGATTACTTAGTCTATAATACTTAAAGTTTCATTAAAAAGGAAAACAATATTAAGTGAAGACTGTGCAGCAATCTAATGCTGTTACCTGCATCCAAGGAAAACATGGTGACTCGGACCAGAGCTATGAGCTCAAGCATCCTCACCCTCACGGTCTCTTAGCAAATTGTGGATATTGGAATTATGAGGGTCTAACGGTGTACCACCAAGCTCAGAAACAATTGCATTCTTCTTTGCTTATCAGCAGTTTACTACACATCTGTTGTGAGTCAGACCCAGTGCCAGAAATAAATACAAAGAGAAGACATGCCCTCCCCCTTCAGGGGTGTCCTGGATGGCTAAAGGAAAACCTTTGGAAGGGCCTTAAAGGAAACATTAGAAGTTATCAGGGCATCTCCGTGTGTTCTCTCACACTCTCCTAATCCTAGATAGCCCTACACCCCATTTTGTAGCTGAGGTCCAGAAAATTTAAAGCAACTTGCCTATGGTCAGAATCTGGAAAAGAAGGAGAAAGCAGACCCTCGTCCATCTGTCTCCCCGTGCTCCTTCCACCACACCAGTGCTAAACCGCGAGCTCTCCAGAGCCATGGGATGCACCGCGGGTGGCCTTGGAGAGCTGCCATTTACTGTGACGGTCACTGTGCCTCTGGAAGTGTCACCCTCAACTGTTGCGGTACCAATTGGAGCCCACATTCCTTCTCTAGGGCGGTCTGAAATGGGGAGAGGAGCAGGGAGTGCCGTCCTCAAGTGGACTTACTGCGTCACTGTCTGCTGCTGGAAGTAGCTCTCGGGCACACCTGAGTGGGACTGAGGAATGTCCTGTCTCGTCTCCAGGGAAAGTGTCCTTCTTATAACCGAGGAACCAACCAGTATCACACCAAGTATTTTAATCACTCCCTGCAGCTATATTAGACAGCAGACAGGGGAGAGCTAGGGCAGGAACTAGGAGTTTAAGAAAGATCGAGAAAAAAGAAGTCTCCTCCACCCAGACTGTCTATAGGAGATGGCCACTCGGTCACGTGGAGCACATTCAAATGAACATAAAGGTGAGAGGAACACACCTGGGTGACCTGGGGTCAGCCATGGGCCCAAGCTGGTACCGATGCCGCGAGAGGTAGATGTGAGGACAGACCCAGACAGTGACTGAGCAGTGATGAACAGTTCAGACCTTGGGAACCAAAGAAGGTAGCAGCAGAGGAAAAAAGACAGGTGTGCAATTGCTTATTCTCAATCTCAAAGTCCTAGATTCTTGGCAAGTGAACGTTTGGGTGGAAGATAATGAATGGCTTTCTGGAGTCTTAATTAATTCCTCTTAATGTGAATATTTGTAGTTTTGCTATAGAAATTTCAGCCATTCGATTATGGATGATGCTGGCAGTATGAAATAGCATAAAGGAAAGAGAATTACCTATGAAATCTTGAAGCCTGTATTTCAGAACACATCTGGTCCCAAGGGTCTCAGTGTGTCCTGAGCAGACTTCTGCATTATCTCATTTAATTGTCACAGAAGTTTTAAGATGCAAGTCTTATCTTCTCCATTTTATAGATTTAAAAAATCGGATTGGGAGGAATAATTATTTGGACCAGATCCCACAACCTGTATAAAGTAAGAGTGTGAAGCTTGAACCCAAAATACTCTCCCCCAGCCCCTGAGTCTGTGCCACGCATGCTACCAGTGGGGACTGTAAAGTGGCAAGCAGAGGCCCTGGGGAGGCCAAAGAGCCCGTGGTCCTCTGTGCCTTACCCTCCCTTGTCCTTGCCCCCGTTCCTCTTCATAGTTGTTTTGGTTTTTATGAAAAGACAAAATAAAGAAAGAACTGCTGAGCTAACCCTTCCTGCCTGCATGAAGTTCTAGAAATGCCGGGCTAGGGTGTTCTTCGGAGCACGCGAGTCTTCCAGAGACGTCAGCACACCTCCGACCAGGGCGCTTTGACCCTGAGGTGGTCTCAGACTGCTCGCCGCATCTGATGAAAGCTCTGAGCCTCTCCGCAGAAGACTGGAGACTCCATGGTCAAAATTCCTCGTGTTGTTTCAGGGGATCGCGTCCATGATCCTGGATTTAGAATCTCGATTCCAGGCTTTTGGGGAATAAGTATGTTTTCTGGCACAAAATTAATAGCCAAGTTCAACTTTGAAGAGCAGAGATCATTTCAATTAATATAATGCAGTGATTCCATTTAGATATAAGTGCTACAGAAACCTGGAATTCCCTGACCAAAGGATACATGAGTGGGGTGTGTGTGTGTGTGTGTGTGTGTTTTGGGAGAAACTGGGGGTGGAGGTGATTACTCTGCCATATGGAGAAAATTGCCCACACAGGTATTGTTAAGCCCTCATTCTTCTGTTGGGCTCTACTTTTATAAACACCCAACTGGCCAGCCCAGAAAGCACGGGTTACATTAGAGGTCCCTTTTCAGGACTGCAGAGTTATCTTTTGTCCGTGTGTGCTGGGAGACTCTGGATCTTCTAGGCAAATTCCTTTTCATCATCTGTGATACTAAAACTTGCAAACCACTGTCAAGGCCCAACCATAAAGAATCTCCAGCTGGCATCTTAACTGTCTTGTTTATTTCCCCCTTGCTCTTTTGATTTACTAGGGTTATAAGCCATTATTTTCTAAAACTAAATGTTTCCTAGTCTTTTATATCTCTGCTTTGATAGTTGTGATAACCTGCTCCCAAGAGTATAAAACTGGAAATGATGAATGGAAAAATGTGCTCGTCATTAGCCAGAGCAGAAAACAACTCCTTCTCAGAAATTCAAAAAGTTGATAATGGCAGATTTTGTTTTTTTACATGATTACCTTTATGACAGTTCTGTCACTTAACACCAAATGCAATATATTCCAGGCTGGCTTTTTCTCTGACAGGGGTATCCATGCTGACGACACTGGACTGAGCTCCGTTTCTGATTTGTGTATATGGTAATTGGTAGAAACTGATGGTGCATGCGTTTTGAACTTGGAGTTACAAAATAGACGCGTTCGTACAAAATGCTTGTATGTCCCTCATTTCTCTGTGTTCATATGTAAGGTTAAGTGGTAAATTTAGTTTAGCAAAAATGGTTAAATTCTGAGTCTCTAAAGTTAATCCAGCTTGGGTTTAGATCTTGAATCCATAGTTTAGTGGCTGCATGCTATAAAGGCTATAGATAAATTGGTTCATCTCTCCAAGCTTCACTCGCTGAGATTTTAAACAGGATTACCTCCAAATAGGAGTTTCTAGGATTGAGATAATGCATATAAAATGTTTAACACAGTGTCTAGTTCAGTATGTTTGCTATCATCAACATTATCTTTCAGAATAATGATTTCCCAGCTCTATTCTCCCACAAGTTCCACCTCTAGCAGTTTCAGCCTAAATTCAACACAGTTCCAAGATATGCCAAGATGTGAATGTGGTATTTCTCCCAGCTCTGAAATATCAGAGAGTTAGTGCATAGATGAAGGAGAGGGGAAGTGACTCTCATGCTACCATACGCTTTGCCTGAAAAGTGAAATTTCAAGTGTCCATTAAGAATAGCTCTTTTTTTCCTACTGTATAGTAGTCTGGAGGGCTCCGTGTGACCCTGCTCAACTGAGCTGTCCAAGGAGACAAAGAAAATGTGTTCTCTGCACCTGGCTGCGCCTCATGTCTATCTGTCTCTGCCTGGCCCCGTGGTTGTTATGGGATGGAAGATGTGCTCCAGGATGGAGCATTCTGGGAGTCAGGCAGGCCCATCCCCACACGCCTTCCCCCAGGGTCCCAGATGCAAGGTTTATCTGGGGCCATCACGGAGAGTCTGCCTTGCTAATCTCCCGCTCTGCAGGTTGGACTGAAGACCCTGAGCGCACAGGCAGACAGTCTGTGGGAAGGGCTGCTGGCCCTGCTTGATGTTTCTGTCAGCCCTGAATAGCTTTGAGCCTAAAACCACCTGTCATATTCCAACTGAAATCCAATAAATGTTGGAAAGAACATCACCCTACTTGGAAACAGGTAGAAAACCAATCAATAGTTACCTTGCTTTGGCCCAAGGATACAAATCTTAGTTATATGAGAGCTTCATAAAATTTTAAAATGTGCGTCTCACTGAGGCAGAAGTTCTAGGAAAAAAACTTGATGAGACGTGCTATGTTTAAATCACGTAAATAGGTCCTTGCAACTTGCAACTTGGCACAGCCAAAGCTAAGGCTGAGGATTTTTGTTGTTGTTGTTGGTTCTGGGGATTGAACTCAGAGCCTTGTACTTGTTAGGCAAGTGCTGTGCCCTTGAGCTTCACACCCAGGCCTAGGATTTCTTCTGCTTTGGATGGGTGCTCTGGAGGAGAGAAGGGCTGTCTTTAATGAAGATACACACAGAACTTTTGCCAGGAAGCCTTTCTCCATGGCTGCTGATAAGAAAACTTGAAATAGGATGAAGCATTTAAAACTGACAAATTTTTTGAAAGCAAGATTTTACTGACCGTCTTACAACTATGATAAGTTTGGTGGAGTTTCACTGTATTTCCAGATGTAAGGTTCAAATGTAAAATCAGGTAGAATCAACCTGCATAGCATGCATAGATTTTTCCACGGCCCTAAAACTTTATTCTGGTAGGCAGAACTACCAGAAAATACTTTATTTCAAAAAAAAAAATTTTTTTTCCTGGCAGAACTATAACCAGTAATACCTTCTAATATGTATCCGGGGCAATGATTTTCCAGAATACAGATAACATGAAGGAATTTGCAATTTTACTTTCCCACATCTACAATTACCACTTTTTCTTAGCTTTTTTCTAAAGCTTTTATTTTCTAAATCAAATGCCCAGATTTTTGTTTGCGTGGCCTTCTGTACTTCCTGTGTTTGTGCAAATTAGGTTTTTAGTATTTATTCATTTTGGTAACTTTTTATTATTATAAGACTTGTGGTTGCAGCGGGGAAATACCATGAAGTATATTGAATTACTTTCAGTGGCAAGTGATATTGTTGTTATAATATCAGGAGCAAAAACAAAGAAACAACAGGCTAGAGCCAGGACACGTGGGTTCCAGCTCATGTGCCTCCAAGAAGCCCGCTGGGATCTGGAGAACATTGATGAAGCACTTACCTCAGTACCCAACGCAGAGCATACACCATCCATCAAGTACCACACAGCCTCATCTAACACTAAATAGCAATGTTGAGAAACTCTGGAGCCAGACTGTGCCACTTCGGACAAGTTACTTTACCTTTCTGTGCCTTGTCCCTAACAACACAATAATAACATTCACAGCATAGGCTTGTTGTAAGAGTTGTAAAAATCTGAGTGGGAATAATTCTGTTTGGCATACACTGGAGGCTGACCCAGTGACATTCAGTAACTCAGTGGCAGTCGTTGCCACAGAGCGCTTCAGCACCTTATCGCTTTTTGTCCTCTCAATAGCCTGGGATGTGCTGTTCCACTCTTATCCCCTTTACAGAGAAGACTAAGAAGACTAAGACTGTCCACAATCACACACACACAGCATGCGGTAGAGGCAGAGTTCAAACACAGGTCCAATGAACCTGAAGCCTACCAGCCCATCCGTCAGTGCTGGGCCCGTATCCCTCAGCAAACGGCAGGTGCAAAACGTTAAGACGCTTCCAGGACAGGTCCGGCTCTAACAGCCCTGAGAAACATGTCCAGGACATGGGAGGCCCTGCTCCCAGGCTGCCAGGGACCCTCATTTGCAAGCCAGATTCAGGGCTGAGTGCAGCAGCACCGTCAAGAGGCCACTGCGTACACTCTGCTTAAAAGTCAAGCACTTTTGAAAACATCTGCTGGAAATCGTGTGCCACTGATTGAAATGAAAAACAAACTCAGCTGCCAAGCAACGGTGGAAGGAGGAAGAGGAGTAAAAGACTGGTGACAAACACCTCCTTAGCACAGTGCTGCAGATGGTCACAATAAGAGACTGCATGAAAAAAATAGCTTAAAAAAGACCACAGGGGGGTTTTGGCAAAAGTTATTTTATATTGTAGTATGGAAAACATAAAACTGTTCTTTTTTAAACTGACTCACACAAATCTACAGGCCTCGTTTTCTTTAGTAGGACATTCCTCTAGCTTGGTTGCATCCCTCAGCCTCCTAAGTATGCAGCAGGACAGAGTCCCTGCCTTTAGCAGCCAGAACTCCCTGGCTGTGCCCTCACCTCCCTGGAGAAGTGGGCAAAGTCCTGGTGCAGACACCTGGGAGGGAACCTTCCTCCTCCCACCTGGCATCTGTATCAGGACTGAAAACAGACACAAGCTGGCAGGACTGTGGAAGAAGTTCTGCCAGGACTTTCCAGGTCATATAGATGGTAAGAGCCTCGGTCAGGGTCTAAACTCAGGCAGCCCTGATTCCACAGCACCCAGGCAACCTCTTCTGCCTCTTGAAGACAAATTCCACCTTCTTTGACCATGACCAATGTGCTTGCCTCAAAAAGCATTTGGTTAGCCTTCCCTTCATGATCCTACATTTTTATAAATACTGCGGCATTCCCCTCCCAGTGTAAAATGAACAAGACTTTCAGCTAAAGCTGCATTTTCAGGCTCAGGCTGAAAGTGGTGGGTGGGGGTGATATGGGGAGAGGGCAGTGTTTAAAAAGACCACAAAGTGGAATTCAATTTCCTGGGGAGCTGGCAAGACCAGCCTGGCTTTGGTTACACGAACTGTGTGCAAAGTACAGCCATGCAGGGTCTCGGTGTCTCAGTGGGAGAAGAGACTTGCTAGGAACCAAATAGCCAGCCACCTCTTTTTTTGTTTGGGGGAGGTTCTAGGGATGCAAGTGCCCTACCACTGAGCTAAATCCCCAATCCCTAACTACCTCTTATCTTACAAATGAGTCTTTAGCTCATTTTCTCATCTCCCTGCATCTAATTGATTGTCTCCACTTTGTAGAAATTACATGAGCCCCCTTCTCCCTGTTTTCTGTTCTGATTATTTCATGAGCCAAGCTTTGCCGTAACTTTGCCAATCTCTTTGTTTTCACTCTGATTTCTCATTCTCCCTGCACACAAAGTCTGACCATCTTCACTGCTCAAAAGTATTCTGAACTCCGTATTGCCTGATTGCCTGTATGGTGCAAGTTTCAATTCTTTATCCTCAAAGTCTGTGTTTCTATTCCATGATCCCTACTCGGCTGCGTGAATTACCTGCTCCACACACACTGGTGTGTCCCTAGTTTCTTAGCATGTTGTGGTGCTGGCCCGCAAGGCTGGCCCTCACTCCGGCTCCACTTTAGGGGGCTCTGCTCCGGCTTTTGGGGAGGCCCCCTCCTGGGGTGAAGAATTGGCAGGACTGATGGGCTGTAGGAACCCTGAGCCCGCCTTCTCTAGTCTAGTCCTTTTTCTGGATGCCTGGGACTTACCTGTCTAACAGCCCAACAGCAGCTTGCCTAGGCTGCCTCGTGGGGAAATGGGCTGAGCTTAGACTTCCACGCTGGGACATTTTCTGGGTGCCTCTGAGGCTCCTTAAAGTACTGCGGAGCCCAGGTGGGAGAGGAAGAGGACTTGCCACATCCTGGGGTGGGGCCTCGTGAAACACTGCCAAGTTCCAGAATGCTGAGGAATCTAAGGAGTCTGAATCTGGATCTGGCACTGATACAGTGTGTTTGCCAAGGTAAAAGGATAGAGGCTGTATAAGCCATTTGCTGGCTTCGTGTGTAACTACAAAATAGATAAAATGCATTTTATGTAGTAGTCTGGAGTCTGACTTGTGACTTTAATATGTTAAGACAGGAGGCATGTGGGTTTCATCTGGATTCCCGCCCAGGCTTGCAAATGTTGGGGGCTCACTTTCCCCACACATCCATCGCTACCACTTGCCATTTTACCTTTTAATTTAACAGATCAAATCTCACTTTGACCATGAAGCCTTCCCAGACCACTTCAGCTCTAATTTATTTCTCTGTTCGCTTCCTTCATTCTCACAGGCCTGTAATTCCTGCTGCTCAGGAGGCTGAGGCAGGAGGACTGAAAGTTTGAAGTCAGCCTGAGCAATTTAGTGAAACGATTTCAAAAAATAAAAAGAGCCGAGGATGTAGCTCTATGGTAGAATGTGTTTCTAGTGTATGCAAGGCCCTGGGTTCTGTCCCCAGCACAAGAGAACAGACAGAAAAAGAAAAGAGAAAGGAAAAGAAAAGAAAAGAAAAAGAAAGGAGTTTCTTCTAAAAAGATGTCATCCTAGGAGAAAGTCACAGAATCAAACGCCCTCCAAGCAGAATCCATCAGCCCCTCCCTATTGGAAATATCCCAAATAGGACACATCCCTTCATCTCCCATGACAAACCCCCAGTTCAAGTCGCAAGTCTTCCACTCAGAGTATACCTCTGCTCCTGCCCTGTCTACAGGCCCCTTCCCCACCCGCTGCCATAAGAACCTCCAGCCCTGTTTAAGATCCTCTGACGCCTTTCCACCGCAACAAAGGAAAACCCCATGGTCTGCCTTGTCCCCTACTGACCTCTGCAGCCCATCTCCTCATTCTCTCCCTATCACCCCCTCTCCTTTTGTGACTTCAGAACTCCGGCCTTCATTCTGCCCATCCCTCAAATATTTTGTTCCCGTCTCACCATCTCAGCCCACCCCCAACCCCACCCTGTGCTAGAGACTGAACCCAGGCCTTTGCACTGTGCTATGTCCCCAGCCCTTTTCTTTTCTTTTGAGATAGGATCTTGCTAAGTCACTAGGTGTCCAGGCTGGGCTTGAATTTGTGGTCCTGCTGTCTCAGCCTTCCTAAATGCTGGGGTTAGAGGTTTGACCACCATGCTCAGCTCTCAAGGGCCTTTGAATTTGTTGTTCTCAGTACTAGGAACCTTCTTTTCCTAAATTTTCATGTGGTCTCTTCTTCTCAAGATTTATTTCTTAGTTCATCTGTGACCTTTCCAGAAAGACCTACCGGAGAGTCCCTAATTTAAGTACCTCGAAGTTGCTTTCTATGTCATGACCCTACTTTAATTCTCTTCATGTATTTCTATTTTGCTGTCTGTGTCCCCACTTGAAATAGGATTGCATAAGAATAAAGACCACTTCACCCGTAGTTTTGTCCGTGGTGCCCCGAAGAGTGACTGGCATGTAATTGGTGCTCTGTAGATACAGATGGATGGATGGATGGATGGAGTAGAGAGTGAGATGTACAGAGCAGTGTAGGAGCAAAATAAAGTAATTAACTATACCTAGAGATTATAGCGAGTATAGAGAGTGATTTTTGAAACTACATTTAGGCCTGGTGAGGAAGGCTTGATAGACGGGAGTGACAGTACAGCTGGTTGTACTGAAGAGTTTAAACTTTGCCTAAGAGCGAGGAAAAATCACTGAAGGATTCCAGAAGTGCAAGATTAAATCTGCATTTGGAAAGGTAATACGGGACTGCAGTGTGAGCACACAAGAGACAAGCCAAGCTGGAGGTAGGCCTTCTACCAGAACAGAGCTTAGCATAGAGAAGAGGGAAAGGGAGCTTCAGCCAGCAAATCTTCACTTGAACTTCCCACCATCTGTCACCAGGATGAAAAATAGGGTTAAGAGGACAACTATAGGCAGGAGTGAGAGAGACGGAGTCATTTAGGATAATTGCCAGCTTTGGACTAGATGGCACCTTTCCCAAGTCAAACTCTAGTATCCAGAGGAATCTACTGTTGCAGTGAATTTACTTCCTTCCTAAGCATCTAGAATGGTTCTCGATATATGCCATTGCTGAGAGAATCAAGAAAATAGGCACAAGGACTCTCTTTGAGAGGCAGGTAATAATGGGGTCACTCTGGGATGCAGACATAGAAGTATATTTGGGGAAAGATGGTGAGTTCAGCTTTAATCGTAGGAAGTTTAAGATGAGTAAGCAACAAGTTATGAAAGAGAAAGAGAGAGACAGAGTGAGAGAGATCAATATATAGGGATTAGTTGGTACCAAAGGTATAAACAATGTTGCCTGGAAAAGAGATAAGCACCTCCTTGTTAGGGCCCATTATTTAAGGCTTACTTTAAAGAAGCAGGTTAAAAGCCTTGACTGAGGTCAGGGGTTCCAAGAAAAGTACTTAGAGAAGACAGAGAAGTTCGCAGAGAATCTACACTGAATGATGCATGATATTGAAAAAGCTGAAGGAGTTTGGTGGGGGGAGGTCAATAATAGGAACCATAATAGCAGTGAAATAGGAAATGCATGGAAACACATATGTAGGTTCAGCAATATCGAATCTATTTTATCTAAATCTGGGCGAGCACCCCTTCTTGTTTGGAAGTCAAGTGTACTGTTTTATTTCATTTGACCTACTAGAAGAAAATACAATCAACTGGGTAATTTTTAAATAACAGTATATTTCTCACAATTTTGGACTTTGGAAAGTCTGGTGTCTAGTGGAGGAGTCTATCTCTGCTTCAAAATGGCACCTCGAACTCTGCGTCCTCTGGCACCTCGAACTCTGCGTCCTCACGTGTCAGAAAAGACAGAAGGTTAATAAGAAGCGAATGCTGCATGCTCCCACGGAGGGCAAGGAGAACAGCCAAAGGGCCTCAGCTAGTTAAAGGATTAATTCATTAATCAAGAAAGTGACGTTCTCATGACTTGGTCGCCTCCCAAATGGCCAAATTCTTTATCTACCACAGTGAGGATTAAGTTTCAACATGAAATTTGGAGGCGACACATTCAAACCTTATCGGTGTCTCAAACTTTTCATTACTAGTAGTCATAGTG
Organism: Hystrix cristata; assembly: GCA_004026905.1. Lineage (NCBI taxonomy): Eukaryota > Metazoa > Chordata > Mammalia > Rodentia > Hystricidae > Hystrix > Hystrix cristata. Next base: position 52,587 of record PVJO010003287.1, on the reverse strand, counting down.
TTTTCAGTGGCCCAGTGGAGTAAGCAGTAGTGAATTACCATCGCGATGGCAGAAGTGACTTTTCAAAGTTACTTCTCTGAAGGGGAGTTACAGTAAGAGATCACAATGGACCTTCACTCACTGGAGTGACAGCAGTCCACAAGCCAGCTTCTGAAAAGTGGCCAATAGATCCTGCATCCAATAAACTATTTCTGTGTAGTCCTCTATTAAAACAAAATCTGTCTTTTTCTTTTTCCAGTGATGTGAATTTAATTTGTTCTCATTTATTAAAGCTACTTCCTGGGACTTGAAAATGCTTTTTAAATGTTCATTTCATTTTTACATTCACAATTCATTCCATTCAACACGTTTTCTGCAGATTGAATTGCTTGCTAAATTTCAAAAAGATCAATAAATTGCAGCAGAAACTACAGAAGGTCCTTTAATTTTTTTTTATTAACAGACCCAATAAATCTAAGCCTATTTTCTTCAAATAAATCATCTGGGAAAAAAAATACTTTTGAGCAACTTACCAGGTTAAATCTAAAAATAAATTTTGCTTTTATTTGTGAGTGATATTACCATGGCAAAACCTCAACAGGGCTTACTTAGTACTGAATTTAGGTCCCCCATTTGCACAGCTGTATGGAAGGGAGTGAATGGATTTGAAACAGAATAGAAGGAAGCTGAACATACAGTTGATAGAAAAGTCGTCTGTATTTAAACATTTCGTTTTTGGAAATGACCTGGAGCCTACAGAATTTACTGCGGCTGCTTAAGGCAGGAGCACACAGCCTTGAACTTCATCTAGACAAAGGGTGATAGTGCTTTAACTATAACCCAGAGCATAATCTTCCCTTTGGTGAGCTTTGGCGACTATGAACAGTGATTATTTGGCTAATTAGAATTTCAAAGGACAGTGGCAACAGTGATGAACGGAGGAAGTAGCAGGAGTTCAGGTCTGTTACAACACTTGGAAGTCCCTGTCCCCTCCCCTTTTGGTCTATCTCTCTGTTCTGGAAGATTCCTCTCCCTGCAGCTCTCCAAGCCTATACCTTTCATCTCACTCACTCCGCACAAGCTTTATTTTTTCCTTCGAACTTTCTCCACCCTCTTCCTTTACATCTTTTTTCAGTACCCATAAAATGAAACTGAAAAATACTAGCCATTTCTTTTATAAAGTTTTATATTCTCTCTTCAAAAGCAAATTGAGCACACATGCGCACACGTGTGCACACACACACACGCACACACACACACACCCCACCTAAGATCACTCTTGGTGAGAGAGGGAGGGACCACCTTGATTTGGTTTTCCCTCCTCTCCATCAACGGGCAACAATATTAAATGGATCCCCAGTTAAAGGCAACCCTTCGGTAACTTAGGAATAGGGAATTTATGCAGATAAGTCAACAATTAGGATTTTTCTCATACACAATCAATATCCCCATGTTTAGACACCTAGCAACATGGAAATATTTCACAAATTTTCCTTCTTGCCTTAAAACCAAGAATCAGGCCATTCCTCAGGTAGGGAACACCCAGCCCTGAGATGGACGTGATCACTCACACCAGGTTCCTAAGCTGGAAAGGAAAAGGCGCCCCACCCTCAGGAAGAGATGCCAAGTGCATGGAATGCCACATACACGTCCAGCAATCTGCCTTGGCCTGTAGGGCTGCTGAGATCTTATACCAAGAAGTACAGTTACATTAGCCTTTGACTTTTTGAAAGATTTCCAACCTCTTGAAAGATCTGGAACTATTTTCTCAAATACCAATAACATCTTGGTTATGACTACACATGATAATACATTACACCACACATAAGGAAATGTGAATAAATATAGAAAATCGTTTTCTTTCCATTACCTTATAATTTTTTTTTCTCCAGTTACTAGGTATTGAACCCAAGGCCTTCACATTGAGCTACATCCCTAGGCCCTTTGTTAATTTTTTTTTTTTTAATTTTGAGACAGGGTCTTGCTAAGTCCACATGGCAAGTTGCCCAGGCTGGGCTCAAACTTGAAATTCTCCTGCCTTAACCTACCAGAGTGCTAGTGATATAGGAGAAATAGAACTCCCAACCTGTTAGATGTCAGATGCGTTGAGTTCGTGGCCCCTGAAATCAAAGAATGAGTTCCAAGGGACAACAGAGGGTAAGAGTAGGCAAGGTTTATTGAGAGATAGCTCCCAAGAGACAGGAGGGGTCCCAAAAGTGACTTGCCACTGAGGCCCTTTGTCAGGGGTAAATTATACAGCAATGTCATAATGTGGGTACAATGTGGGTCAAGCTACAATCAACCTATAGGATTAGAAGCATAGCTGCTTCGCTAATATTGACCCAATAGGGAAGCAAGTGTGTAGCAAAATTTTATGGCTGACATCATTAACCTTGGCTTACTATGACTTCTGAAACAGCAACATTTTGGGTAGAGATGGGTCCAGGTGTTCTGGTCACCCATCCTTGTGTCTGATGCCTATCTGGACTTAATGGATTGGGTGGTACTAATTACAGCACAATCTCAAATTCTGCTTATCCCTTAGGGAGGTACGCAAGTCTGGCCACTGTGACTTTATCTTGAGGCCTGGCCTTCTTCAAATGTACTTCCAGCCACAGTTCCAAAGTCTTTATTTTTCACTGACTTCCTTAAGTGCCGAGTCCCACTCTGACTATTATTTAATTTCTGTCTAGCTTAGCTGCCTATGATACTAGCATTACAGTTGCAGCCTACCATACCCATCTTATAAATGTGATTATTGCAGGCAAATCATTTTGTGCTTCAAGTTTTTCCTTCTTCCTGCTTTTCTTTCACTGTCATTTACTCTATCTCTTCATATCTGCATAGTAAGCAATTCCTGGAGGTGAAAACTTCTCCTATGATTATATGGGGAGGAGGGTCTGGTTCTAAATTTGTCTTTGCACTTAACTGACCTCTTTGTTCCTCCTTTCCTTATCTATCTAATGAGGGTAATGATAGTTTGCATGAGAACCAATTCTCAGATGAAAGGGAACTAAATGTTTTTAAATACTCTCATCATCCTCAAACACTGTGACTGTGCTGGATGTGGCCAACACAAGCCAAGGATGATCCTGAGAACTCCAGAATTGGATGCTTCTGAGAGGCGGCCACAACACCGTGGGGAACAGTACAGACTGAGGAGCTGGGCATGTATTTCAGTGGTAGAGAATTTGCCTAGCACGCCTGAGGCTCTGAGTTAGATCCCCAACACCAACACCACCAAAAAAAAAAAAAAAAAAAAAAGCAGAGCCTCAGAGTTGGACTGCCAGGATTTGAATGCCAGTTTTGCATGAAACTAGCTAGACAGGCATCCTCCCTCAGTTTCCCCAAATGTGAGATGAGACATCATCGTGATCACTATTAGAGGTCTATAATTAAGATTATACATGTTAATATTTATAAACTTCTGAGGACACTGCTTTGAGTGTCAAAGTGCTGTGTAAATAAAAATTTCACATTTCTAATTGTGCCTGGGAAAAGGCTTCTCATTGTCCGAAAAGACAGAGTTGCACTTGCTGCAGACGTGGCTGTAGTTACTGATAGAGCCATGAGCAAGGGCAAGTTGAACTGAGGCTCCAGCTGACGCTTGGAGGAAGCCACCACCTAACAATCCACCCATCGACTACTGTTCTTTAAACTATTTACTTCACTACTTGCCACAAATGTTTGCTTATACAAACCATCCATTTCAAATTCGGTATCTACGATTGTTTTATTTTTTATTTATTTTTTTTTTTTTTTTTAGCTTTTTAAAACAGGGTCTCACTATGTGGCCCAGGCTGATCTCAAACTCACAGTGATCCTTCTTCCTCAGCACCTGAGTGCTGGGATTGCAAGCATACGGCACCACTCCCAGCTGTTTTAGAATGTTAAATAAGTTAATTTTTGTTATTTTGTTTATAAGGTGGTAGAAAATAAGAAATAAGATGAAGGTTGACTGTACTGTAATTGCAAAAATACCTCATAAATCAATGTGAAAAAATAGGCTTCATTGAAGACTCTTTTGGGGGCCGTGGTGGGGATCAAACTTAGGACCTTGCACTTGCTAGGCAGGGGCTCTACCAGTGAGCTAAATCCTCAACCCTGAAGACTATTAAAAATGATGCAAAATGTTGATGTGTGGATTCATCAAATTGATACCTGAAATTTTGGGTAGACCCGCAGAACATTCTGCTGTATTTTAAAAGGTCAGCTGTAATAACCTCTGCTGCTTTGGCTGGCATTGAGAGTAGCTGTCTCTGTATGATCTAAAACACCAACCAGCACTAATATTTTAAGAATTACACGTGAGACAAAGAAAGGAAACCTTATCTGTTTAAATTGCCTTAATAAATCAGTGAAATAGATGTGCCCAAGCTGTTATTTCTATGTATAATTTTGTTTAGCTCTGCAAAAGTTTTTACATGTCCAGACAGTGTGTCATAGTAAGATTTGGGATGAAGGATGGATATACTTTTCTTTTTAATTGATAGAAACAATTTTGTTAAAATGTTGCTTAAACAATCATGGACCAAGCATCTCCTCAACTTGATTGTATTAGGGGGAAAGTGCATCTATGGAAGTTGGGGATGTCAAACTTGATCCCTCTTAAAAGGCCAGGAATGTGCATGGCTGATGCAGAGAGGCTCCATATCTCCCCTGATCCTCCCAGACAGGTGGAGACATTCGTATCGCCTTGCAAGTCCCACTGAGGCTCGGCAGTTAGGGGAAACCAGTAGGAAGAAATACTGTGATCGCTTGTTAAAGGTGAAGATAGAACAAACTGGAAGGTGAGCAGGTCAAGCGTGCCGCTGGAAAGGAGACCCGAGATTGTTTCAAGTATGAGAGTGGCCATTTTCCATCTACCTCCCCGCCCCATACACTTCAGACAATAGTTATTACTGTGTTCCTAATTGCAATAGACCAAAGGCTATAGGTGGACTTGTACTTGCACCAATATGTTTATAAAACATACATTCAGATTTCTTTACAAATGCGACTCCTTACCATTTGTCCTTTAAAAGTTAAACTTGAAGGAGCCAGGCATAGATACCTCAATAGTAGAGCATGTGCTTAGCATGGGTGAGACCCTGGGTTCAATCCCTTGCACCAAAAACATAGATAAATAAAACCAAGGTTGACTAGCTAGACAACGAGTCAGTGAGGTTGTTGCTGCCTTTCTGATCTTCCTCCAAAAAATAAGAAATCTTTATAAATATTCAGAAGCTTTGACAATATCAAAGTGACCAACAGAACATTTCAAACAGAAAGAGAAAATATTTGCAAGACAATTGGCATTTCATTTTTAGTGAAAACTGTTTTCTACAGCGGTAGTTTAGCATTTCTGCTTTTGCTTTATTTACAATCAGACCCAATGGACAGACTGTAGTTTAGAAGAAAAGACAGTATGAAAAGGGACCCACTTTCCCCCTCATCTCCATACATAATGTATGCTTGTGGAAAAGCTCGCTGGGGAACAAACGGGTAATTGATTGCAATGACTATACTCTATTTATTCCAGTGATAAAAATGAAAGACTGGACCCAACATCAGATATTTTTTATTAAAGAATTTAAAGAAACATTGTGGGGTTTTGGGTATCTTATTCCATCTTAAGCGGTTAACCAATTCGTAAGCATTTATTTTATTTTAGTGCAGTACTGCTACATAATGAATAGATGTTTTAATTGTAGTAAATTCAGATATTTATTTTCAACCTTGAAACTTTCTAAGTCTGTGGTTTCTTTTGCCCGAAGTAAAAATAAATGTGACAATCATAAATGGAATGGGGAGGTAATTTATGCCTACACATACATTTAATCAGCCCATCAGAGTACTCATTATATATGTGCATTTGTAGCTACTTTTATTTGTTAAAATGCTTTAGGCTGCTAGTAACAGAAAATGCAGCTAAAAGTGCTTTAAATTGTAAGAAAAAACTCATTATCTCCTAAACAAGAAGGCTCAAAGTGGGGCACCTCCAGGGCCAGAGCATTCCGGGGTTCAGCAGTGGCAGCAAGATGACTGTTTCTCCTCCTCTTTGCTCTGGGCCTTTCGGGACTTGTAGGCTGTGGACTCTTCTGGCTTCTTTCTGGTTGCAAGATGACTGCCGCAGGCACAGGTGTCTCGTCCAGGACATCACCTGATTCTCAGCGGGACATGAATCTGGATCTCTTCCCCAGTGGCACCTGTCAGACCTCAAGGCTCAGCAGCAAGAACTGGGTCATATGCCTCTGCCTGACACGGTCATAGCCAAGGAGAGCAAGAACACTCCACTTGGTGCAGAGGGCCCAGATGAGGGGCATAAACCCAACAGAAGTTTGGATCAAGGAGTAGGCCAGGTTGGGGTTGATGAGTGTGGGTGGTCTCAGGTGGCAAGTGGTTATTGGAGAGGAAACAACACTGTGTTCATCAGCTTTCCATTACTGTAACAAATACCAGAGATAATCAACCTAATAAGCAAAAAGATTTATTATGGTTCACAGTTTTGGAGGCTTCACTCCAAGATCAGTTGATCCTGTTGCCTTGGACCCTGTGGCATCCTGGCAGCCTGGGGGTAGTGGAGGAAAGCTGCCCACTTCACAGCCAGGAGGCAAGAGGGACAGAAAGCAGAGCTCCAGTCTCCTGCCAGGGCTCACCCTCAGCCCCTCCAGGACTCCCACTAAGGCCCGCCTCTTACAGTTTACCCCAGCGCCTGGCGTACCAAGCTGGATACTGAGCCTGTGACTTGTGGACCATGGAAGGACATTTCTGATTCAAACGACAGAAAATTCCAAACATGCACTGCTGTATGTATGGGGCTCTGAAGTGTGAATTACTAATTCTGAAACATGTATTGCGATTCTAAGCATCCCAGTCTTTAAAATGAGCAATTTGAAATCCAGACACTGTGCTGTTTTATTTTCTTAAAAGCTATCAGAAAAGATTTTATGTACAGAAATGTGTGTGTGTGTGTGTGTTGTGTGTTCTGTGCCCTCTGTTAGAATGTAAGTTTCCTGACAGTAGAGACTGTGTATACCTTGTTCAAAGCTGCATTTCCAACATCAAGAGTAACATAATAAGCACACAGATACTCAGGAACCTCTTGTTGGATAAATGGTGAAAGTCACATGTAAGATATTGGAATCTCTCTCCAGCCACAGTGTGGAAATCATGGACTTGAAATATGTTTTTATATTGAAAACCAAAAATGCAAACCCCTTCACCTTTTCATGCACAAGTGATCAGCTTCCGTTCTCTGACGTGAGAAAATGCCCCAAGAGTTACCACCCACCCTGTCCTTAAAGCAGTTCTGGGATGTGGAGCAGAGAAGAGGGACTTGGTGTGCCATATGCCACCCTTGGCAAAGAGCACAAGTGGAAAAACACACCCGTGAGCACCACAGTAACAAATAAAAATCAAAGGAGTTACTCAAGCATTGCACCCAGACTGGCAGAAACCAAACAGGAAAAACGCAAGTGCAAGAAACATTGCATTTCCCGCTTGCATGGACTGCTTTGAAAACCACGAGATGGTTCATTCGCCAAACGCTTAACATACAATTTGTGATGCGCCTGCAAAATTATATTGTGAATAAGCGAAGAAGAATGGGAAAAGGTACCTCCTCTAGCAGTTTTTTATATGGACTATTTCAATTTGTTTCCAAATTTATGTATATAAGATAATTTTTTCAGACTATATCCCCTGGTGTTGAGGTTTGATAGTATTTTAATAGTACTGTATATTTTCTTTATCTATGTTATTTCTAATATTTATTATCACCCATGAATCGTAGGAGGCAAAAGTATCAAAGAAATTACAAGCCCTCCTTTTGAGTATCCTATGGTTTAAACATACTGAAGTATACATGAAAATAATTATGATTCACACGTGTGAACTACTAAAGTCATGTGGGCCACCTCAAGAGTAGTACATACAAGCCAGGAGTGGTGTTGTATGCTTCTGATCCCATCACTCTGTGAGGCTGAGGCAGGAGGATCCCAAGTTCAAGCCCTTCGTGGGCAGTTTATTAATTTAGCAAGAACCTGTCTCAGAATACAAAATAAAAAAAATGTGCTAATGGGCTAATGGCATAGCTTACTGCAAAAGCCCTGGGTTCAGTGCCCAGTACAAAAAAAAAGGGATAAAAGACTAGTACAAACAGAATATTAAAACAGTTTAAGGGGAAGGAGATAAACATTCTGGCTGAGACCTGAGATGATCAGAAAATGGCCTGTAGAAGAGGCATGGTTGGGTCTGATCTTGTGCTGGATTCTGGGAGGTTCCAGCCACAAGACTAGATCATAGTACAGTTAACTGGAGCCGTCGGCCAAGTCCATCTTCCAGTGAGTCTTTATCGCTCCACCAGCCTCTGACCTCAGCTCTGTCCTGTTCAAGGTTTTTATTGGAAGAAAACTTAGAAAGTGAGGTTTATTGAGATTTATTTGTAGTACAAAGCAGGTAGAAATAGAGAGTACACTGAGTAAGTGACAGAGAAAGAATACAAGACTGACTAAAATGAATGATAGGATCTAACAAGATAAAAAATTTAAAATAAACATAAATTTCTTCACTTTGATTCAAAAAATAAAAATTAGAGAGCCAGGAGTGTAGCACAGTGGTGGAGCACTTGCTTAACATGCACAAGGCCCTGGATTCAATCCCCACCACCGCAATTTTTAAAAAACATTATTATCCAAAGACAATACACTTGCTGAGGCTTTGGAATTCACATAAATGAGACCTGGGGAGAGTTAGCCGATCACAAGTGAAATGTTTACCCGAAAGTAATGCAAACTATATTCATTTAGCCTAAACTTTATGCATTCAGCTAATGTTTTTAAACATTGCACAAAATATTATACATGGAAATGAAGATATAAAAATTATCCCCGTCATCAGGGACATACAGCTTATAGAAGCAAACAAATGCAAATACAATTGTGACAGTCCTGTAAATGTATAAATAAAGTTTAGGCCTCCAAAAACACAAATGATCCCAGTGAACAAATTCTGTTCAGATCCACAATAGAGTTCTCTGCTGAAATTGGACATCACATTTTAAAAATAGATTTATGCAGGTACAATTCAAATGGTATAACTAATTCACTTAAAGCGTACAATTCTATGAATTCCAACATATTCACCAACTTGTACAACCATCACCACAATCTAATTTCAAAACATTTTCATCATCTCTAACAGAGACCCTGTAACCATAACAGTTAGTCCCTATCCCATCCCCTAGCCCAGCCCCTAAGCAGCCACTAATACATTTTCCATTTCTGTAGATTTGCCTGTTCTGAACATTACATATGAATGGAATTATACAATATGTGGTCTTTGTAACTGGATTCTTTCACTTAGCACATTTTTTGAGGTTCATCCATTTTGTACCATGTGTCAGAGTTTCATTCTTGTATTACTAAACAACGTCCCATCATACAGATATACCACACTTAATTTATCCATTCAGAGTTGAGAGGCATTTGGGTTGATTTGGGCTGTATGAATAATGACCCACTCATAAGTTTTTATGCCAACACAAGTTACATTTCCCTATGTAGGTTGCTAGCTCTATATTTAACATGCTGAAGAACTGTGAAATGGTTTTCCAAAGTTGCTGCACCATTTTACATTCCCACCAGTAAAGTATGAGGTTTTGGATTTCTCCACATCTTTGTGAACATGAATTAATGTCATCTTTTTCATTACAGCCTTTCTGGTGTATGTGAATCTCACTGTGATTTTGATTTGGATTTCCCTAATACTAATACGTGCATCTTTTCACGTGCTCGTTGTCCATTTGTCTTCTTCGAAAAAATATCCGTTTGGATCTTTTGCCCGTTTTTAATTATTACCTTCTTATTGTTGATTTTTAAGAGTTTCTTATATATTCTGAATACAAGTCTCACATTCAGTTCATGATTTGCCACTCTTGTCTCCCATTCTGTGGGTTGTCTTTTCACTTTCTTCATTGGACTGTCTGCAGTAAAAAGTTTTTAATTCTGTAAAGTCTAATTTATGTGTTCTGGGCTTGTTTTTCTGGTTTCGTGTATAAAAACTTTTTCCCAGCCCATGATCGTGAAGACTGATTTAGTCTATGTTGCCTTCTAGGAGTTTCACAGGATTAAGCTATGATGCTGTGACCGCAATCCATGTTAGTTTAAAGTTTGTGTTTAACGTAAGGAAGGTGTTCGGTTTCGTTCTTTTGCATGTAGATATCCAGGAGGCTGCAGCATTATTTGTTGAAATACCTATTCTTTCCTCATTTAATTGTCTGGCACCCTCATCAAGGGCGAACTGGCTGTGCATGTCAGGGTTTGCTTCTGCACTCTCGGTCCAGCCCCCTGGTCCCTGTGTCTACTTTGGGCCCAGTACAACTGTCTTGATTGTTGCAGCTTCGTACTAGGTTTCAGAATTGGGAAGTATTCTTTTTCAAGATCGTGTTATCCTGTTAGCCCAGTTGTCTTTCTAGTTTTGGTCTGTAAACCTCAGTGGTAGAACACCCAGGAGAGAAGATCGGTTACATCAGTATTATATTTTACAACCTTATCTGAATCTCAAGCACCTTGAGATATATAGTATAACCAATGAGCTGTTACCTCTTTACCAAGCATGGTTGTCTTAGAAGTTGAATCTCTATAAAATGTTATCAAATAGCAATCATAATGTTCTTTAGAGAAGGTTTGAGATCAAGGATCACATATCATTTTAGTATGACAATAATGATGACATTATTATCTTTGAAACACATGTAAATGCCTATCCCAGGATAGAATAGCTTGTTAGTCAGCCGTCTTTACATAATTACCAGATATTGGGTGACACAACTTGTTATTCTTCAATAGGGTGCCATCTATAGCATGTACCTGCCTGTAGATATGATTACACTCATCTGATCTGATAAAATCTAGGTCACCCAGGTGGGCAACCCAGACCTCTAGATCCCCCCCATCCTGGAATGTCTTTATTCTTTCCATGTCCATTTGCTACGTGACCTTCTTCCCCATTGGATCAATAGTCCCTAAGCGACTACACTTGTAATATTATTGGTTAATCATAATTTTGACACATATCGTACCCGTCTTGTGATTTTGCTCTATAAAACTTCCCCTGAAAAGTGGGCTCATTGGCAACCTACTTGGGTCCCCTCCTGTCTCTCAGGAGCTCTCTTTCTCTCTCTCAATAAATTTCCTACTCTTAAAAAAAAAAAAAAGATTGTGCTGCCTATTCTGAGTTCACTGGATTTCCATGATTAGTGTAGGGCAGCAGATTTTAAGAAGGATATTTGTACAATGGAAAGGATCCAGAGGACAGTAGAATACAGGAATACTTACAAAAATGTGTGGTGTCTAACACACCAGATTAAATATAAAAGTGCCACGTGAGCGATGACTTCATAGGTTTAAAATGTGGTGAAAAATGATTTCAGTGAATTCCTTATCAACCCAAATGCTTTAAATTATGGAGAGGGAACTTCAGTTCAATATTAGGAAGAACTTTACAACAACTAAACTCTTTCATAAGTAAATCAGGTTTTTTCACACTCTGTTCTACTCATCCCTGAAAAGATTCAAGCCAACGCCAGATGATCTAACCAACAAGAATGCTGTAGAAGAAATTCCAGCATTGGAGGGAAGATGGGACTAAATGGTAGGTGGATGTGGGGAGCAATAAGAAGTGAGTATTGTCACTCCCTTGATCCAAACTATTCCACCACCCTCATGAGATGGATACTATTGTGCTTCATTTTGCTAGATGAAGAGCAATTTGCCTAGCAATACATACTTAAAATGTGACTGAAATTGCACTTAAACCCAGTTCTGTTTGATGCCAAGTTCCGTGCTTTCAACCTGAACAATCTGGACATAAATTTGGTAGCAGATAAAGGGACAGAAATATGTATGAGAAGTCACATAAAAGAAAAGGAAGCCAGGTGTGGTGGCGCACACTTGTAATTCAAGCACTCAAGAGGCTGAGGCAGGAGGGTTGCTGTGAGTTTGAGGCCAGCCCAAATTCATAGCAAGGCCATGTCTCAAAAAAGAAAGAAAGAAAGAAAAGAGAAGAATAGAACTACTGGCTTTGCTCATGTGGTCATGAAGTAAAAAAAATTGGGTTTTTTTTTTTGAGACAGCATCTCTGTGTAGTTCAGGCTGGCCTTGAACTCACTATGTAACTCCTCAAACTCGAGTTGATCCTCCTGCCTCAGCCTCCTGAGTGCTGGGATTACAGGCATGTCCCACCACATCCAGTGAGTATGAATATCTTTCTAAGAATGAATTCAGAGTTCCAAAGTTTAATAACAACGGGAAAGGGAAGATCTAGTCGTAGGAATATGGAGGGCAATAGGAAAAACAAGCATTAGTGGATGTCAGCAGTAAGCTCATCCAATCAATAAGAAGTGTGTGTCATAGCTCAGGCTTGGGATCAAGCCCACTAGCTCAAGAAGTCCTGGTTTGATTGTTCTTTCATATAAGTCAAGGATAGAGGATTCTGAACCTTGGAGCCTGGAGTTCAAGAAAACGGAAGTAAAATTAACAGAGGGAACCTGAGAGGAGGCGATCACTGGGGGAAAAAACATGGCATTTGGTGTTGTCTGATATGTTACATTTGAGCCAACAGGAAAGATAGGGAAGTGCTAAATCTTTGAGCTGAAACTGTAGGGAGGGAAAGTCAGGGATGGCAGTTAGCTTTTCCTCCTTTGGCCCTCCTGGACATCACCCAGAACTTTCAGGCTTGTGTCTCAGGGTTACTACAGCCAGCGCCCCACAGGAAAGCAGCATGCCGTTACTGCACTTTAGCAGTTCTTACCTCTTGGTTCTCCAAAGCACCCGGCTGCAGAGCCCAGCTTCTCTGCCCTTGTTATCTACCAGCTTTTCTAGTAGGTTGGAGATTTCACCCAGCCAATTCCCCTCTTTGCTCCTTCCTTCTTTCCTTCCTTTTATTCTTACATCCATCCAAATATCCTTTCCCATCTCCTTTGAAAGTATGTATTGTGTGTGGACTCTGCCAGTCGTTGGTAATTCAGGAAGAAATAAGAAAATAAGAAAGAGTCAACTGCCTTCATGGTGCTTGGAGATAAAAGGGAGATAAAGATAATAAGCAAGGAATTGCATATTGATTAACACTCTCCAAATCCCCATTCATTTACCTGACCCACACGGAAAGAGAAGAACAAAAGAAAGATGAGGGGAAGTTCTCATTTGCTGCAAATGAGGATGCCTTACGTGGGCTACAGAATCGTAAATTTAGTTTTAAGGCAAAGCCAAATCAAATAAATATTACTTCTTTCCATTGAAATGCACAATCTGAGTTATGGTCTCTTTAAAATATCTTAGCTAAAAAAACTGGTGAATTTAATTTTTTTTTTTAATTTGACTGGAGTGGTCTGTAAAGTTGAAATTCAGGGTGAAGGAGGAAGTGGGAGTGGGGAGGTGGGGATTTACAGTGAAGGTCCATATTTGGCTTTCATCACTGATGTTTCCACAAAGCACGTAGGTTCGACAGGATTTTATCTTTTGCACTAATAGGAACCGAACTAGTGGGAATCTTTACCTTGCTCTGGGTATATCTGAGTGTGGCTAAATTAACTAGAGTTGAGATGAGCATAAGGAGGTGGCGCTAGAACAAGCTGGAAGATGGAGGACCTAGCAGGGCCTGGAAATCCTTATTTTCTAACATCTGAAATACTCAAAATTCACCTTTCGTGCGTCCATGGGCTATTATGAGTCTAAAGTGACGTAGAATGGAATCCATTCATGGAAAATCTGTGAATTATGGCAGACAGTCCATGGACGCCCAGTCTTCCTCATTTCATATCTCCATCATGTGACTTTGGCTCAGATATTTAATGGAAAAAATGATCCACATCTCAGAGACACTCATTTATGTTATAATTATGTGTCAGTTAGTTAATGACATAACTAAACCCAATTCTGCAAAGAACAAAAATTTTACAAGATGCCTGGTCTATGTGGCACAGGAGGGAACGTGGGTGAAGGAGAGTGTTGTAGACCCTGATTGCTGACCTTATATAATCATATCCCGTAATCTGGTCAAATGTAATCAACTCAATGAAAGAGAAAGCAAAATCAGAAAAACAAATGTCTCTAATCAAAAAGGCATTATCTGTTACTATAACTTCTTATTGTCCTTTTTGACCTACTCAGCTGGGGAGGGATAACTAATACTGTTGTTTTTCCAGCATGATTATTTTTCACAGAACATATCAGACTGATTGAAAACTTTATAATTTTTAAAATATGTATCTGTGCACAGTTTTATATGTCAAAATTGTACATGAATGCAGCAGTTTCCAGGCCTTAATAACATGTCCAGCAGCCATATGGTGGGCTCTTATACATTATGATGCGTCAAACCCCTTCTATTTTAGCCCATTTATTCCATGAGACCAGGACAAACATGTGTCTAGCAATTATATGTAGTAAATAATGGGAGCTGCTGATAGTAGAATACTCTCGAGCCACCAAGCCCTTGCCTTCCGGAAACATTCCTGCCCATCCCGAAATGGCCTTCAATTTTCCTACTTGGCTAGTTGACACATTATTTCTAGAACCTCTATTTTAAGTTCACAGATGGATAAAGTCAGTCAGTCTATAAACATCATTCACAATTAATGAAAATGTGAAAGGTATGTGATGTGATTAAAAATGATGAAGGTTTAAAGTTTATAATTTATGACAGTAAAAGGGGACACACTCTCATTGCCTTCCTCAGAACATTCCTCCTTGCCTTGAACACACTTAGCCCACCATTCTCGTGGCTTTCTGAAGCAATTCTGGGAGTCCTCTTTCCCGAGTGTCTTTGGTGGTGCTGTCACGGCTGCTCCATTGTCCTGAACAGATTCAGAATGTTTACATTTCATGGTGATTTTGACTTTGGGGAAGAACCAGAAGTCACATGGCTCCAGATCAGGTAAGTACAGTAGAGGATACACTACAATGTTTTTAGGAACCTGCCCGTCTGTTGGATAACGCTCTACAGCAGCGTTCACCATAGTTTTGATCACACTTTGTAAAGACACAAAAGAGGACTCTAGAACCACTTCAGAAAGTGACAAGATCAATGGGATAAGTGCATTTGAAGTATTTTTAGGAAGATTCATGGCAATGGACTTTTTACTATAATAAATTTTTTAAATTGAAACATCCACTGTATATTTTGATCACACTGCATACACACAGAGACATTACAAGCTAGTTTACTTCACTTTATACTTTAAAATTACTTCCTGCCAGGGGTGGTGTCACACGCCTGTAATCCCAGCACTCAGGAGGCTGAAGCACGAGGATCACTGTGAGTTCAAGGTCAGCCTGGACTACACAGAGAAACCCTGTCTCAAAAATCAAAACAAAAAAATAAAAATAAAATAAAATTACTTCCTTCTGCTGAAGAGCTCTGAAGAGCCCTGTTTACTCATTATGAATACCAGTATTCACAAAACAATAGCCTGACATAAGGGAAACATCATAGCA
Organism: Hystrix cristata; assembly: GCA_004026905.1. Classification (NCBI taxonomy): domain Eukaryota; kingdom Metazoa; phylum Chordata; class Mammalia; order Rodentia; family Hystricidae; genus Hystrix; species Hystrix cristata. Next base: position 37,132 of record PVJO010003287.1, on the reverse strand, counting down.
CCTGGGGCTTTTTACTTACAAAAGAAGAGCATTCGTAGAAAATGGTGACATGCAGGACATTATCTCAAGCTATTTCAGAGGTCAGGGAGCAGAGGACACAGAGACCCAAGTGAGATGCTGGAATCCCAGTCTATTCAGTTAATTTAAAAAACCAGAGAAAAGCAAGAGGGAAGTGACGGCGTTGGTTCAAGGGGACGATGCAAGCAGCGACAGCAGCCCCGTCTGAAGTCTGGGTAATGCAGGGCCTGACCCCTGCCGCTTTCTCTGCATCGATGGTAGTGGTGGGACTGGAGCTGAAGTTTGACCAACAAGCTGCACAAACAGGAGGGCCCTGGATCAATGATACATATTTGTTCTCTGAGGGACCAGGACTCCTGCCCAGCTGTGTTGCTGGACAGAGATTTTATCTGTATTTTTTAGCACAGTTGTTGTGATGTCAGAATAGGACCACGCTGAGGGTTACCAATGAGTGGCTAACCTGGGGTGACCCCGAAGTCAGCCCAGAGGCAGCACAGTCAAGACTTGGAACTCGACTTTTCTATTTCTATAACAAGAATAACATTCTTGTTTGTTCTATCATGTGTTTCATCTCTGTCATCTCTAACATGCCTCGGCGTACACTAAATTACTTTTTATCTATACCAAATGCATTCTATGAGTTTGCTCATATTGCTTAAGGTACTAGCTTACTTACTACCTGTGGACATTGTTTCTTACAGATTTTATCATTGTCTTTATTTTCTTACCCCGTTGGGCAGAATTCAGCATTATCTAATAATATAACAAGTTCACATTATAACTAGTGTTGGTTCTGATGGAAATTCTCACTCCCACATTCATCAGGGAGCTGGAGAATTAAAAAACCACTATGCAAAGACCTGTCACGGGTATATGTCCCTCATGGAGCTCACTTGTGAACTCTCAAATCCAAGTAGCCCAGACATGGTGCAGCCACCTTAGAATGTGCCGCATCTCTATGCGTAGCAATAGGACTGTCTGAAAATCCCATGGATAGTCAACTGGCCTTCTGACATAGCTAGCAAAAGGAGCCCAAAAAACACCTGGCCCTCCGTTTTCTCTCTGACTTCCCCTAACCCTCTCTGAACTTCTTGCTTTTTCCAGAATACTCCTGCCTCATGACAGCTCAGTCATGTTTCATGTTGTACTTTGCTCAACACAATCCCAGTGGACACTATCGATGTGAGGTACTGTGAGACTGGCACTTCCTACAAATGGGCATCGAGGAGGCCTGAGCTCTGAGTCCCTCTACTTGCTGTCCCAGGGCCTGGAACTCTCTTCCCTCAATAGCCTTTGGGCTTGCTACTTTTTCTTCAAGTATTTCTTCCAGTGTTACTTTGTCACTGGGATTCCTCTTATTACTTTATTCAAGTCTTGTCCATCACTTCCCACCTCAGAACTTCTTGTCCCCTTTATCTAATTTCATGCTGTAGTATTTATTGCCTTCTAATATACTATGTAAGTTTTTCCACTTATTTGGGTCATTATGTCTTACCCCATCCCTAACAGACACCCACACACACACGCCAAACTGTAAATTCCGTGACAGAAGAGATTTTTATGATTTTTTTCTCACAACTATATTTCCAGGACTATAAAAGTGCCCAGAATATAGTGGGTTCTCAATAAATACTTGTTTAATATATCCATTCCTCTTTCTCATAGCAACTATATACCTTCATCTTCTATTGACTCTACTTCTACACCAGTTAGTTGGGAAACAGTCAATGTTTCGATATGATTCTGCTCAAAAATACCTCTTACAAGTCACTGTGGGAAATATTGTCACTCTATAACCAAATTAGCAGCCAGACTGCAGGAAACCGGGCAGGGTTAAGGTCAGAGGGAAGTAGAGACAAAAACTGTGAACCTGCAAAGTACCAAACACTTCACTGGTCTTTGAGCATGTCATGCCAGACAGTTGGTTCACCTGTGGGTATTAGGGTCACTTAACATCCTGTCTTAGTCTGTTTTGTGCTGCTTTAAGAGAATACCACAGACAGGCATTTTTTAAGGAACAGAAAGTTACTGGTTCATAGTTCTGGAGGCTGGGGAGTTTACGATTAAGGTACCAGCAGGTTTGGTGTCTGGTGAGACCATTCTCTTCTTCCAAGGTGGCGTCTTGCATGCTGCATCCTCCAGAGAGGAGGAAGACGGAATCCTCACATGTTAGGAGGCAGAAGGGCTAAGAGAGACAACAAGCACAGAGGAGCCAAACGCATCCTGTTAGAATGCATGAGTCCCACCCTGGAGGGCTCATCTCCTCTTGGTGGTTCCATCTCTTATTAATATTACAATGGCAGCTAAATTTCAACATGAGCTTTGGTGGGGACAAATGTTCAAACCACGGCACCTCTATCACTGGATCCTATTTAGGGGCACTCTGCCACTTATCTGAAATAGGGGCCTGGACTCGTGGACCCTCAACATACTTGTTCACAATATAAATATTCTTGGTTTAAGATGTGGATTGTCGTTCTTGGGGATTTGTGATGTTTAAATAATTTGGGAGTGTTGGCATTTCCCAAAGGAAACAAGAACATCACACACTGTGGTCCTTCTGGTCAGCACATGATAATACTGACCTGCTCTCACTGTGACAAGGCTTGGGACGTTTCGCCAGAGCGGGCGACGGTGCAGACCGAGCCTCCCCCGTGCGCCCAGTCCCACGCTCTCCCATGACCAAGGGCAGCGATCTGAAAGCAGCCCAGCCAGCTGCCTATTGTTGAAAGGAAGCTGACTCCACTCTTCTGATCCTCCTTTCAAAATCCGAACTCCGTTGTCAGTGTCAAGAGCAGGAATATGACATTTCGAATTCTGCTCCAGTTTCTACTTAGACTTGCCAATCGATTTTAAGCAAATCATGGTACCAGTAGCCTTGTTTTTTGTTTGTTTGGTTTTTTTTTTATCATTATAGCTCCATCTCTGTAAAGATTAGTGAGGGGGGACCTCACTAATCAATCTCTCAGCCATTAGATACAGATGGCTGAAAATGGTTCATGAAAATGATATTAGGAAATGTCATTCAGTAGTGGTGCTTCTTTATTCTCCTTTCCCACTTGCAAAGTCCTGCCTTCATTCACTCTGCAGCCTAGACAGGACACCTAGGGAATGGCTAGATCTTCGGCTACCCAGGAACACTCATCCACACACCAGACGGGAGGTGGCAGGTGTCAGCACCTGACCAGAGCTCCTACACCAGCTCCAGCCCTCACCCTGCCTCCACATAACCTCCATCAGTTCCGTCTCTCGGGACACTGACAGGTTACAGTAAATCAGAGCCTTGTACCAAGTCTCAGTCCTTCAGACTGCAAGAAATGTGGCATTAAATCAGAGAAATACCACTCAGAGATTCTAAGCTATGTCACTCCCCTGCCTGTTAGGAAAGCTACTTCTGTGGCTTTGTTTTCTTTTTCTAAACCCAAAGCAGTATCTCACTGAGGAAAGAAAACACTATGATGCGCACAGCTTGGAACTAAACATGCCCCGAACGCAGCGATGACCAGCAGTTGGCCTTAGAGTGCGTTGTGATTTTAGTTGCCTAGGTTAAGTGCAGGGTAAATTCAAATCTCTGCTGTTTTCATGGAATAATTGCTAATGAACATAATCATGTTCCAATGTCATTTGTTTCATTTGCAAGTTGGCAGGAGCAAAGAAGGCAGCTTTCTTTAGAAGTGATTAGGACATGGTCATTAGGGTGAGGTCATTGGTTTACAATTAAGTCATTTTCCCCCTTTACATTTATAATAATAGTGATGGAACACAGAATCTCATAGCTGGCTCTCTGGCAGAAGGAGATGGATTCTGCAGAGCTTGGGCTGCCTTCCCTGAGTGGAAGGCATATTTTCCCACACCCGAGGCTGTTGGGGGGTGACGCTTCCTCATGCCACACTCATTTCTCTGCGGGTCAGGCCTCTGTGGACCAAGATAGCTCGCACTTGCCAGCTCAGAGCTGAAGGCTTTACAACATGATAGACGGGAAGATATTTTAAATTTAAATCCCCACTTGGATTTATCGTCACTTGATCTGTGCTGAGCTAATAAGAGGAAGAGATATTCTTCAAAGAAATAGAAAATACACAGCCAACGATTTTGTGCTCCCTATGAAAGAAAAATACCTTCCTGCCAGGGTTAGGAAAAGTTATCAGTTTCAGACCTCTAGGCGGGATTTAATTTCCCATATCATTATTTTTGCCTTCCTAATCCCCATTTTTTATGTTACATTATCTCTTTCCTATAAACAAAACATTTCCAACTCCACAGACTGCTTTTTGGCAAGCTCTAAAAAAATCTATAAGGTTCCTAAAGTTCATCATGGAAGAAAAAATATTTACTGGAATCAGAACCATCAGATTCTAGGTTTTTTAAAAATTCCGTTGCTCCATTGAAGATGTTTCTACTTTGTCCTCACCCTAAGATGGAGAAGTAATTAGAAAAGTCCAGAAATGGGGATAAGACCTGCCTTCTCATCCTGGCCATGGTGTTAACTAGTCGTCAGGCACTAAGCAAGTCACTTAACCTGGTTGAAAAGCTGGATCATATACATATGAAGACCTCTAACAATCCAAATGCTTCTAAATAAGGGGACATGTGCAAGTGCTGGCGTCACACATTCTGTAATTGCACTTCTAGAATTTTCCTGAAATACATGCTTTGAGATGAAAACTACCAGGCAAATGGCATCTCCTCCTGCTTTTGAGGCTTGAAATTTATGGAAGCTTTGAATTATGTCTAAGAAATGCATAGGAATGGATCTATTGTAAAATCTTAGGGTACATATTTATATTCCGTATAAATATTTAAACAGAGAGTTTTGAACACCAGACAGTCATCATGGAAAGAGTGAGCTGCAGTATCATACAGCTTCATACAGCAGAAAAGCTACATGCATCACAGTGTAGGTTCTAGAGCCACACAGCTGGGGTTCAAATCTCTGTCCTGACACTTCTTGGCTCTGTGACCTTGAGAAGTTGACTGAGCCTCTTTGTGCCTCAACCTTCTCATCTGCAGATGGGGCTCATTCCAGTGTCTACCTTACATGGCTGTGGAAGGAATTCGAGTGGATAATATATTGGTAGCAATTACCTCAGTAATTAGCTTTCAATAAGTGTTAGGTATTATTTTCATAAACCGAGAATTGGGTTAAAAATGAAGCGCATGTGTCTAATATGTGGATTATTAATTTAAATCTTATGATTTTAAATCTAATCAAAAGGGTTAAATAACAGTCAAACCTAACCTTTGTTAGTTTCTGGGTGCCTTTAGTTATTTATAGGTCTAGAAAATTTTCATCAATGTAGAACTATTTCAGATTAACTTTAGTCTATTAGGTTCTTGCAATTTAAATGCAGTTAATCAATAAGAGAACAGTGGGCTTGACTAGTAGTCCTAAGTGGTAGTTGAAAACAAAAGTCTTTTTTATCATAGATTTATTTTTAAATAAGATTGGAGGTATATATTATTTATATATCAAAAAAATCTTCATCATAGAAAACATCCTTATTTTATTGTATTACACAACCACCCTTAACATGTCACTGTTTATTGCTGGTCTTTTTTTCTGTACATAATTTTTGTTCCATAATTGTACTCAGGCAGTGTTATATCCTATTTTTATTAATGTTCGTTTTTTTTAACCTAAAGACTAGTCTTTGGGTGGCTTTAAGGGATCATTTTCCTTTTGTAAATAGCTAGCTAAAATAAAGTCATTGTGATTCAGAAAGACCAGAAAGGGTGGGAAAATATGTGAGCGGCTTCTCCGCTGCAGTGGGAACCTGGATGGAAACCCTCTTTTTGGAAGCCAAGAAGGCAAAGTTCCATTTTTTTCTTGGCAAGACACTTTGTGAGACTCTAAGTGTCTTTGGACTCTGTATTTTGGTAGCTTGGAATTAGCCTGGGAACACTTTCATGCCCAAATTATTTCAGAATTTCTCCCCTAACAACAAAAACTCCAATTTCTAGCATTCTCTCTTTCTCCAAGTCAGCATGAATGTGTACTGTGTATGTGAGCATCTACCCCCGGCCTTTACACTTGTCCCTCACTCCCCAATGTTTATTATAACTTTCACAAAGAGGTTTTATCTTTTGCAAGGTAGTTTACAGGTTAAATGATGACTTCCGTGTCACATTAGTATTTCCCTCAAACATAACTGCCACTATAACCAATACACATTGTATTTTATTCTCATCTCTTTTCTTTGTAGAATATACAACGGGTGCCTCAGGGTCCCACATGCCATTGTTTAATTTACAACTAGACATAATTCTCTTAGGGTTTTTTCCCCATGGAGTAAGCCCACCCAAAAAAGGAAAAAAAAAAAATTTCCTTAAGGATCATGGGCTGTGGCTATATGCTGCATAAATCTAAGTTCTCTAGTCTGTTGGCACTTGGTATATGCTATTTTTAGCCCAACTAATGGTGTAAGTCCCATATGTTGGCCACTCCATGAAAACAGGATGTTTCGATTGGCAGATCATATGGGAAAATTAAAAGTAAATGTGATCAGGAAACTTGAAATCCTGCTTTAAAACTAGGTTTTAACTTTTAACTCTCTAAACAATCATGACAGCCTTCATTGAGCTTTATCAACATATTAGTTTCTGGGAAGACTGGGGAGATGAAAAATGATCAATCCTATATTTTGGAGAAATGTTAGAAGGAAGCCCTTTCTTTATGATTAAATCAGACTTGATCTTGCAAATTAGGCAATGCAGGGAAACTCACCAAGTGAGAGTCCTGTGGGCTAACTTGCATGAAATTTGGAGTATCTTCTATGACAACCACACCAGCTTCAGGCAACTCTGCCCTGCTCTGACATTACTCTCCATTGCTACCCTAAGAAGACACTAGGAATTCTTCAAAGCACACTGAGACTAGCTGAAAAATGTAAAGAGAACTTCACTAAAGGACTGGATAGTAAAAAGAGAATAGCGCCAACTGTATACTGTGCCTTCCGTGCAGAGCTGGTCTTCTTCCTTTCTTCCCAGCTGTGGGCCTGCATCCATGTCTAGGCCAGGCTCTCTCTCCCCCTTTCCCAGCAGGTATCAGAGACACCGAGACTCCTGTGAGCCGGACCTAACCACCTACTGAGTTCTGGGTCATGCCCTTGGACACACGTTTTCCTGCATGCTTGGATAGAGCTGGACAATGTCTCTCAACCCTGCAGGGGAGACAGCATCATTCACAGGCCACGACCTTTCCCATGGCCTCCCCATGATAACCAGATCAGAACACCGTATCTACTTCCTGATGGGTGAACACACCCAGTGGCAGGAAGTTCTCTTATTCTAAATGGTTATGACAGTAATACAAGTTACAGATACATTTAGAGAGTGGGCCAGTGTTCCTGGGTGCAGGTCCAATAGAAAGAAAGACTGTGGTATAGAATAACCAATGATTTTTAGGTACCTGGGGCCTCAGTGTCTTTAACACGAAGGCCCGGATGCTTGGTACAGCAATCTGCAGAAAGCCTGCTGCTTCCTTGGTGCTGTTGTTTCTCCGGCAGTTGTGAGTCTGGTGGCTGCTGTCCCGAGGCAGCTGGAACACAGCTGCGCTCCTCACCACACAGTCCTTCTGAGCAGGCCCAGGAGCAGGGGCAGAAGAAAGGCTGCTCTACTTGCCCCCGTGGGGTCCCCCTTTGCCTGACTGGAAGGAGAAAGGACTTCAACTGAGCTTCTCTCAGGTTCTGGAGCCTGGGGCCTGAGGAGTGTGTGTGTGTGTGTGTGTGTGTGTGTGTGTGTGTGTGTGTGTAATTGCAAGCTATCTCTCAGCATTCCTTTTCCAAGCCCACATTCCAGCACCCCATGTTCATCTCCATTGGCTGCCAGGAGCCCTCTCAAGAGAAACAGCTGCTTGGTGCCTTAAAGAGGAAATGTTAGAAGCTTGCTGGGTCAGAGGGTTAGAGTTGCAGAATATGCAGGGTTGAAAATTTCCTCTCTGCTTATGAAAACAAACAGCACTAACTCCTCTCTTTTGCAATGTAAATTCAGTTCCAAATTGGCTGTTTGTCTCCCAGCCTCGGTTCTATCAAGCAGGTGAAGGTAATACTGAGTAACCAGTAATGAACTTACAGACACCACTAATAAAATCGGTCCTTGATACAAAATCGGTCCAGATGACTTCTACCGGAGACCAGAGAGTCTCACCTCTGAGGCACAAAGTGTCAGTCTAAGGGCATCATCAATTCGGAGCTGTTAATTTTTAACTGAGAGCAATTAATCGTCCCATAAATTGTTGGTTGACTCTGCTGTGGTTCTTTGGTACGGCAGGTTACAAAACCAACAACGTAGTTCCTAATAACTGAAAAGATTTTACTTTCTTTCAGAATACATGTTAGTGATAGAGGGATGGAGTGTGTTGTTTTGGTTTCATTTACAAGTTTGAGAAAACAAGAATTAAACTATGAGTATCTTACTGTTCATAACACATATCTACATTTACGTGTCTCCTGTCTCTCTGTCTCTCTCTCTCTCCCTCCCTCTTCTCTCTCTCTCCCCTGCCTTCCTTCTTTCCTTCTCTCTTCCTTTTTCATTTTCTCCCTCTCTCCATAGATTAGCCATATATCCTTGAGAGTTGACAAGACAGTGACATCAGAAACAAGAGCTAATGGGATATATAGCTATAGATAAGTGGATGTCTTTTCATTATTCTTTCTCTTATCATCATTGAATTCATGCATTTTCCTTTGGATGTACTTCCTTAAAACAGCAGCCTTTCCTGGATGTTGAAAATGGCCTATGATAGCATCAATACTAATCATTTGTAATTTTTTTTCACATTATTCAATAAAGGAGTTCATCCAGGACCAGTTCATTCTTGTTCACCTTGTTCCTCATCACTAGCCTTTAGTTCAAAATACAAAAGGATTTTCAATCCCCCTAAATATTTGCAAATCTGATAGGCATTGAATAATAAAATTCTATAGTGAAAGAAAAATATTATAAGCAAGTGATCATGGTCAGGTTTGTAATATATCTGATACGCTTATAACCTAACAGATAAAAGCTCTGTAGTCTCCAAAGTATTATGGATACTTTTTAAATGAAAAAGCAAATGGCTCAAAAATAAACTGATGTGCAGATTTAAGTAAAAGTTTGCACTACTACATGTTTACTAGCCTCCAAAGGATATCACATACTTTTTGTTCCATTACTCATTGGATAAATATTTTGGACCCCTTCCTGTGTGTGTGACCTAAGTGTCCATCCTAAGTCCTATCGTAAGAATCTGGAGTGTAGATGGCCCCTGTCTCGAGTCTGCTGGGGAGACAAATTAACAGTTCCAACAAAATACTGCTGAAAAGAGGGGGAAAGGCCAAGGAGTCTATTTCCCTGGAGATGGCATGTTTACTCACTTTTTCCTGGTTCTCAGTCTAGTTTCTCAGAGTCAGAAACCTTTGCGTAGTTTGCCTCTCTTCCAGAAGTGGGCTCACACTAGCTGAGTAATAAATGTTTTTGTTTTTTCATTTTGTGGTACTAAGGATTGAACCCAGGGCCTCAAGCGTCTTAGGCAAGTGCGCCTCAACCAACCTACATCCTTAGTCCTTGGCTAAATAATTTTGAGTAATTAATAATAAACTCACAGGCCATTTTACTAATTTGTACTGAGAAATAGACTCTGCCTAAGAGTTATGACTCTTAAGTTCCATGGCCAGCACACCATAAGCAGCCAAACAGGAGCCACGTTAGAGTCGCAAGGCTTCTTGGTGAGCATGAAATAGAAGAAATTAATGTCTGATGAAAGATTATGAGGAACAGAATGGTACCAGATGGAGGACCTGATGCTCCAATGAGACAAAGTCAAGCTGTAAGCACACATACTTTCTGCAGTGCACTCTGAGTGCCTCCACAGGCGTAGCCAAGGCTGCCCTGGCCCAAACCCCCGTGTGGGTGCCGTGGACAATTGCCACCCAGACTGGCTGCCTGGGATGATACCAGCTAGTATGCACAAGTATGGCCATCCTGGGGGTCTCTAATCTGGGTTTGTGGGGAACGAAAGTTTATACAAGTTTGTGGGACTTCAAAAAGGAACATTAAACTTTACAAGTAAAAATTACTTATAAAATAGAGTATTTATATGAAAGTTTCCCATGTAAGCAGGGGCCCACTGATTTCACAGAAAATCTACTTCTCTGCAAACCAATTGTTAAATTCGGAAATACTTTCATACTGGATGATAAAGTGGTATCACCATGGGGAACCCTACGCCTCCCCAGATTCCAGCCCCTGAAGAATTAATTCTGAATGCTGCAGTATCCGTTCTGGCCAAGGTGATAGCGAATATCCCTAATAGTTCTCTTTTTAAGGTGCTGTAGTGTGAGACATTAAGTACTAATTTTGCCAGTTAATGCTCAATGTTAATTCTGTACTTAGAGTTATTGACAGAAACTTCATAGTAACCCCTAAGTACTGACAATACAAATCAGAGATATTTGAAAGGAGGAGAAAGCTTTATCTCTTATGCAATACTCCCTTCTAGAACTTTCCAATAAGAGTCCCTAAGGAAGAAGTCCCGTGAAGGTGGCGATCAGCAAGAGTCACAGCACAGGCTCCTCCAAGACTGGAGGAGATGGCAATTAGGGATTTTCTTGTTTGTTTGTTTGTTTGTTTGTTTTAATCCAAGAGCCAGTATAAAACTTTTCCCAGGGAAAAGTCGAGACACACTATCGAAAGAAAAAAGAATGAGCCCTTCATGAACAATAACCAGCAAATGCGTCCTGAAAACTTGCGGAACATAAAATTTCAAATTCATGCCATAAGGGTACCAGTCTTCACATCTATTCTAGCCAGATATAGGTACATTTGGGGCAGGAAAGTACTGTATTCTGCTTTGGGGCTTTCTGTTTTGTCTCTAAGACACAGTTGCTATATTTGACCATAGAATATTGTGTCCTACAAATTCATCGTCAGCTTAATGTAGTGTTGTTCTCTGGAACACTTGCAACATTTTCAATTTCAAGTCAAAAAAGAACAGTTCAGAAAAGCAGTCACTTTCCCCACGAGTGTCAGGAGATTCATTTGGCACTAAAGCAACTCCACATAATTCATAGCTGCGGTTCCCAAAGGGGAAAATGTACAAAGGACACGGGAGAAAATCTGCTTCTTGTTGAAGCTGTGAAGTGTTGATAGAACTATCTTCTTCTGACAGTCAGGGACAACCGCTGGGAATGTTCAAAGCAAACAAGCCCACATTGTCTTCTGCTGCGTCCTGTCCTTTTAAACGAATTCGTATAAAATCTATAATTAGGATTCAATATTTCACATAATGAAAAATTATAGTGTGTGGTCCATAAATATTTACCAATTGACTTAGAACAGGACCTGGCTCACGGTAATGGTTTAATGAATGACTGTTGACAAAATGACTGAATGAATGCTTAAATAAGCAAGCCACCAAAATAACTTTCTCTCTGTCAAGCCTCACAGATGGAAAAAATAAATTTAGATTTTTACCGACTGTCTAGCAAAAAGTATACAGATCCTGGAGCAGTGGATGGTAACTCCACTAAATATATGACTGGAAGTATGATTTCCATGGAAGAGAAGCGGCTTATTAGAATGAAGTGCAAAGACTGCAGATATGAGTGTGTGTATGTGTCCACGTGTGTGTGTGTGTTGTGTGCATGTGCGTATACATACACGTGGGCTGATGGGATGGCCTAAAAGAATTTGTGTGTAGCATTTCAGAGCTACAGAGGTGCACATATATGACCTCTAGCCGGGAGTTCAAGGCTTCTAGGGGGCACCAAGGTATGAAGGGAAAAATACAGGCTTGGGATCCAGATGGGGGCGCCAATCTGGGACTTACCAGCCATTTAACCTTGACCAAGTTACCTTACATGCCTAAACTTCGGTTAACACATCCTTAAAGCAATAACAACATTTTCCTCTCCAGGTTGTTACAAAGAAACAAGTAATGATACTTAACACTAACTGCATGCCAGATACCATCCTAAGCACTTAATATACATTATTTAAACCTCACAAGTGATGTATGAGACAAGAACCTCTCTTTGCAAATGAGGAAAACTGAAGCAGCCAGATATGACATAATTGCCCATGGTCTATAGAATCATGTCTATGTACAGTAGATTCTCAGTAAATAGCGATGACTATTATTTATTGTTACAGTCCTAAGCACTTCGTTTTCATTCTCTCATTTGATCCTCATAACAAATATAGGTACTCTCAGGGGTTGGGGATTTAGCTCAAGTGGTAAATGCTTGTCTAGCAAGCGCAAGGCTCTGAGTTAGATCCCCAGCACTCAAAAAAAAAAAAAGATAATGCTAACTATAGGAGGTACTTTCAATGGTGCCTGGTATATGATGGGCATTTGCTAAATCTTTGTCGAATGAATCAACGCATCTCCACCGTGCAGAAGAATTAACTGAGGCTTAGAAAAGTAACTTGTCCAGTTGCACAGCCAGAATAGGAACCCATAAACAAATTGCAGACCTTCACCCCGCCAGTCCATGGTCTCTGCATCCGTCTCCCAGGAATCAGAGACAAGTACTTGGTGGGAGGGTTTGGGACATGCCAAACACCTGGACATCTGAAAATCATCTCAAGCAGCCAAGACAGATCACTCTCAGGGTTCTTCCAAAAACGTGGAATCAGACATCTTGCTTTTTCTGTTCTTTTTCATCTCCCTTTTGATATCTGCCCTAACCCCTACATTTTTTTCTCTGCCTCTTCTAATTTCTAATTCTGGCTAGCAGAGAGAAAAATATTAGAAATTATGCTCCGAGTTATCCATCATTTAGCTAAGACTTCTTAAGTGTTCTTAAGTAATCAGCCATTGAGGTTTAGGATTGTATTTGAGGGGAGAGGGCTGTAATGAGACAAGTGAAGAAGTATGATATCCATTTTAATATAATTTTCGCATGCTGCAAATAACAGGGTCCAAAAAGCCCAAGTATGCAAAGAAAATTTGCTTTAAAAAAAAAAGAATGGAATGTTTCTCAACATACATTGGACTGTAATTGAACATACATATTGAATTAAGCACCTTTATTTGCACCGTCTCTGTATTATTAAGTGAACAAAGCATCTAAAAACCATTTCTTAATTTACAATTCAAAATCTTTAATGGGTGTTTGCTTCCAGCATGGTGGATCAATTATTAAATTCTATCATTCTTAATGTTTTAGGACCTTGGTGTAATTAAGCATAGATAAAAGCTAAAATAGAGAGAGAAAGAGAGAAAAAAAACCCATTACCAAATACTAAACAGCTTCGGTAACTTCGTGCCAGTCTCTGAAGGACATTCGTGCCTTGTTATGACAAGGAATTATTCATAATGTGTGCCTAGCATATAGATTGCATCCTTTATTTGAAACAATAAGAGTCACACTTAGTAGCTGATGGAAATAAATAGGCAAAATTTAAAGGGAATTTTAAAAGACCAACCAGTAGGCCTCTATAATAATTGCTTGTCACCGTAACATCAAGTAGTTCATCCTTTTAAGGACTCGTTATGTGGCTTGGCCATTATGTTCTATAGATAAAAAGAAAATGCAGTAATTCATAGAAAAGTAATGACAGGATTCTGCCCGTTTACCTAATAGTATTGACTAGACAGGAGAATTATGGCTTCCAAGCAAAGAGGCTGTATTTGGAATTGTTTTGCTGCCTTTTTGCCCAATCAGAATTTTTCTCTTCTTGAAAATATCAATACCCTTGAAAAATATCAAAGAGACGACTGCCCATTTTCTGATCTGACTGTAAGAGTAAACAGTTTGCACATTCTCGCCCAATTACTTGCCTGCTGAAACCTCCGCGTTGCTGGGCGGAAATAAGGAAGAGACGCTGTGCTTTAGTGCCCCTTGCTGGTCGACCTGAAGAAAGGCGGAGCGGGGTGACTGCTGGAACGCAGGTTGCCACAATCCCAGAAGCACACTGTTTCTGTGGGAAGGAAAGCAAGCTGATGTAGCCTACACATCTGTAGCGAGTAGTAAGAATCGTGACAAGGATGAGACGGTACCTTTGGAAAGACACATATCCTCTTAGAGAGGAAAAAGTGAAATATAAAGAAAAACTGCATGTTAAATCTTAGCCTAACTTCTAAATCATTCCAGGTAAATACTTGCCTATGAATGCACCCTGATGAAGTAACTTACTCTTCCCGGACCCAGAATATGATTTTGCTTGATGATGCCTCCGGAAATGTGTCTGGCTTCTTCAGCCATAAAGGAAACAAAAGATACAAAAAAAAAAAAATCCCCAGTTGGATTCTCAAAGTCCAAAAAAATAAAAAAACTCGTTTCAACAAAGGAAGAGGTATGTCTCCAGGGATGTATTAGGTAATTAATAGTTACATTATAACCTGTACCAAGTGAATGTTGGTGAATTTTTTCCTTCGTCCTTTCCTTTTAGGCTGTGCCTTAGTCAGTTTCCTGTCATTGAGAAATACCCCACACCAGCACTTTAAAGGAGAAGAGGTTTATTCTGGCTCAGGCTTCAGTCCATGGTTGGCTGGCTCAAAGGCAGGACGTCATAGTACACGGACATAGCAAAAGAATAGCTGCTCACTTCGCAGAGGAGGGAAAGCAGAGAGAAAGTCAAGGGAGGAACTGGAAGGGAGCTATAACCTCCCAGGTCACACCCACCTCTTCTGGTCAGGCCCCACTTCCCAATAGGAAGTCAGCAATAATGACCCTATAATCTAATCACCTTCCAAAATTTCTGTCTATGATCACATGAGGCTTTAAGGAGACATCTAAATATAAACCATAATAGCCTGTGACTAATTTAAAACAATAACTGCAACAGGGCTAGGCTTACAAGCTGTCCATCAAAGCTAATTAACTCTTAGGATTCTATAGAAAACCATCAGGCTTAATGCAGCAATCCTTTTTGGCATTCTATGAGAACTGGGCTTAGAATTCCATCTCCTCCTCCCACAGGTGCCTATCAGGAATTTGGGTTCATAAGATCCAGCTCTAGGGGCTAGGAAAAGTTTGTTTAGACACACTGACTGATACTGAGGTGCATGAGGAACAGCCTGTGTAGTAGCCCTGGCCCATGCGCAGGCCAACCATAGCGATCTCAGCCTACAGCCAAACCCCAACAACAGGCATCAGAGGGTTGGTCTTTCAAAAGCCGAGTGGGCCTTCAAGGGACCCAGAATAGCCAAAACAATTCTGACAAAGAACAAGGCTAAACAGTTCATGTTCTCTGATTTCAAAATTTGCTACCAAGCTACAGTTATCAAGACAGTGTGGGGCTGGCATAAAGATAGACGTGTGGATCAGTGGAATACAGTTGAGCATCCAAAAATAAGCCCTTACATTTATAGTCAAATGATTTTCATCAAGAGTGACATGATGATTCAAATGGAAAATGAACAACCCTTTTAACAAGTAATGCTAAAATAACCGCGTATCCACATGCGAAAGAATGAAGTTAGAAAGAATATGAGTTAGAAGAAAGTTAGAAGAAAATATATGAGTAAATATATGAGAAATATATGAGAAAGTTAGAAGAAAATATATGAGTAAATCTTGGTAATCTTGGATTTGGAATGAGTTTTTAAAAATGACACCACAAAAGGAAGTGACAAAAATGAAAAAATTGATTAATGTGGCTACTACAATGAAAACTTAGGTACTTCAAAAGACAATACCAGGAAAGTAAAAATATAACACATAGCATGGGACAAACAGCTTGCAAACCATGTATTTGATAGGAACCTGTATCTAGACTATCCAAAGAATGATATCAACCCATTTAAAATTACCAATTAAAAATGGGCAAAGGCTCTGAAAAGATATCTCTCCAAAGATACATACATGACAAACAAACACATGAAAAGATGCTCAACACTGGTTACTGAGGAGGTGCAAATAAAAACCACAAAGAGATGCCACTTCACACTCATTAAGCTAGCTATAATAAAAAAAGACCAAAAAAAAAAAAGACAAACACTAACAGGTGTTGAAAAAGATGTGGAGAAATTATCACTAAGTGCAAATGTAAAATGGTGGGGCCGCTTTAGAAAAGAGTTCTGTAGTTCCTCAGAGTTCTCATAGAATTTCCAAAGAATTTCCATTCCATTGCCAGACATTCCATTCCTAAATATACACCCAAGATGACGGAAACCATATGTCCACACAAAAATTTGCACATGAATATTCATAGCACCATCATTTACAATAGCCAAAGAACAGAAGCAACAAAAATACCCATCAAATGATGAGTAGATTGACAAGTAAGGTTTATTCAGACAATAGAATATTGCTTGTCAGTAAAAAGAATTCAACATGCTACAACATGGATTAAACTTTAAAACAATATGCTAAGCAAAAGAAGTCAGACTCTAGGCTACAGACATTGTACAAGTTCACTGTGTTGGTACTATAATGAAATATCACAGACTGCCTGGCCTAAAGAACACACATTTATCCCCTCACAGTTCAGGAAGCCAGAAGTCCATAATAAAGTGCCAGTGAGTTCTGTTTCTGGTGGGAGCTCCCTCCTGTGGGATCCCAGGAAGAGACCCTACGTACCCTGGTGTCTCTGCTTCCACCAATCCTCTTAGACCAGGGCCCCTCTCTTAAAACCTCATTTAGCCTAATTTCTCCCTGAAGGACCCTGTCTCCTCACACAGATCCAATACTGTTTAGGACTTTGGCATGTAAATTTGAGAGAAA
Organism: Hystrix cristata; assembly: GCA_004026905.1. Classification (NCBI taxonomy): domain Eukaryota; kingdom Metazoa; phylum Chordata; class Mammalia; order Rodentia; family Hystricidae; genus Hystrix; species Hystrix cristata. The sequence continues at coordinate 20,465 of PVJO010003287.1, read as the reverse complement.
ACGCAAACATTTGGTCTATAAAAGACTGCCGCAAGTTACTACTGAGATTGGGTGGCTTAAGCAATGACAAATTATGTTCTTATAGTTCTGGAGACTGGAAGTCCGAGACCAAGATGCTGCCAGGTTTGGTTTCTCCGGATTGCTCCTTCCTTGGATCACAATGGCTCTCTTCTGCATGTCCTCATGTGGTCTTTTTTCTGTATGCATATACTCCTGGTTTCTCTTCCGCTTTTTATAAGGACATCAGTCTTACTGGGTGAAGGCCCCACCCTTAGCACCTTCCTTAACAGAAATTACCTCCATAAAGGCCCTATTTCCAAATACAGTCATAGTGGTATTTAAGTTTTTAAAATATTAATGGGGGAGGGCACAGTTCAGTCCATAATATCCCCTTATATGAAATGTTGAAAAGAGGCAAATTTATACAGATGAACTGTAGATTAGTAGTCACCAGGCTTGAGAGGAGGGGCAGATTGGGAGTGACAAATGAGGGACATAAGGGTTTCTTTTAGGGTGATAAAAACATCCTGGGCTTGACTATGAAAACAGTTGCACATCTCTGTGCTTATCTAAAAGTCATCGAATTGTACATTTTTATAACAAGTAAATAGTTTGTTGTATGAATTATATATGAATAAAGCTGTTCAAAAGTATAGGAGTTTAAGTGACAATAGATGTCATCGGTAGAGTCTTTAAAATAGCAAGATTCTAGTCGTAAACATGGAGCTCAGAGCCATGACCTTGTACACAGAGGCCTTCTGGGCAGAAGGGCAGGAATCAGATCGACACTCACGGTTAGGGCTTCTCTGGCTGTAGCCTTATCTTGAATTTGAGTCACAAAAGGTCAGCCTGGAGCTCCTAAAATACTCCTGTCCAAAGTCAGCATTCATCTTTAGAGGCCAAAGAATGACATCCTAGTCTAGAGACGAGACGGTTGCTGAGGATGTATTACTGACTTCTCTCCTCCATTCTTTAGGATTAGAATGTTCGACATTATTGAACGTGTGATTTCCTCATACCTTTTTCTCATGGGCTCTGGGCTTTCAAAGCAGAGGTCAACCAAACTACATTTATTAAGCACATAGGCTACACTGTCACCATCGGTTTACTTATTAATCTGCTCCACAGGACTACAGGATCCTGGGAGACAGGGACTATACTTCGTATCTGCATCCCTGACCCTTACCCACTGTCAGGCACGTAGGAAATGCTCCACAGGTACTTGGGGAAAAAATGAATAAATGAGTACTTGTCTTTTCAATGTTTAACTTGTTAGAATGCACATAATTTCTTGCTTGGGCTACAGTGAGCCATATTCAGAACTAGCAAAATCAGAATCCTAACTAAAGCATTGATTTTTCCAGAGTTGACCTAGGAATGATAATAACAGCTTAACATTTATTGATCAATTCTGAATTAGACTCTGCACCAAGCAATTTACATTCACGATCTCATTTAACCCTTGTAATAAACCCAAATGGATGTTTTTATTACCCCATTGTACAGATGTGAAATTGAGGCTCGCAGACAGTAAGTGACTTGGCCAGAGTCACAGAGGTAATAGCAGCAGAGCCATCATTCAAACCTCGGGAACTCGGAGGCTGCACTCTGATCATGTATGTAGCATGACTTCTCGAAATTCTATCTGCCAGTGTACTCTTGTCAGAAGGAAATGGAAAAGAACGAAGAGTTGTGGCTTAAGGACAGGCCTCTCCGGTCCTGTCTGGAGGTTTCTCAGCTTTGAAAGTTAGTAAGCAAATCCCTGCGTGGGTCCAGACTCACACACAGTTTCTTCAAACTCGTGCTCCTCATTCTGAGTTTTCTTTACTCTATAAGCCAAACTTAGTGCCAAGCAGCCTCTTGTGCCGAGTAGGGGATGACGAAAATGCTCACAGGAAGACTAGATGGGCTTCTTCCTCTTGGCCATAAACTCAGTCCAAAACCAACCAAAAGCAGAAGGCTTTTCAGACTGTTTTCACTGTCTACTGCCTCGGTTTCCTCAGTTCCCACATTGTCCTCTTTTGTTCCCCTTCCAGCTGCACCTCACAGAGTTCTACACAAAGGGAAGCCTCAATAGGAGCTGTGTGTTTCCCTTCGTGGAACATTCTGACGTGTGAGAGTACCAGGCTCAGCTGGAGGTGTTTCAAAAAGACATGCATCGCATGTCCTGAAAGTGGTTATAAGGGATTCAGCAGCTTTCACGTCGACCTCAACAAACAAAACTAAGTGTTTGCTCATTTCATGGTTTCTAGGTCCCAAAGCAAACAGCTTGGTATTGTCCTACTTTTTATTCACTGCCATTACCTCAGTCACGTATGCTGTGACTGGACAGCACTCAAAGGTCCCTGTGTACGAGAGACCAGGGGTGGAGGGTGAGATGTTCAGGCCCAAAGTAGAGGCACTTGCTGGTTGGAGACCCTGGAGCTGTGTAGGACCAGTTCCTCCTGCTGGAAAAATTAAACCTAGTCCAAAGTGCCTATTCATACTCAGAGCAGCCAGGGTATCTAGGACTAAGGTAAAATTCTACAAAAACTTAGGACAGATGCTTCCAACTGTGGCACGTAGGCTAGACATGCCTGCGTTATACTAATAATATAGAAGAAATAAAAGAAGTTTTGTTGTTTATACACATTAACTTTATTATATATTTTACCTGTGGCCCGAGACAAGTCCTCCCCGCTCAACTCAGCCTAGGCAGACCAGGTGTGTCCAACCCTCAGGTCACAATGAGGTTCATAATGTTGTGGCGCTGTCCTCAAATGCAGTGTCCTTCCAATGAACTGCATGGTCAGAGAACAGGAAGTGCAGACATCACGCCTGAATTCTTCTTTTAAAGCCCAGAGTGCACCTGGCCCCCTACCATCCTTACCAATACACATTGCCAGGTGAGGCCCATAGATGACCCCAGCTCCCTGGCCAGCTCCACAGTAGTTGCCCACTTTGCTGCCTGTCTCTGTAAGCCCCACGGAGGTGGGACTAGAACTGCCTGGCTCCTCACTGTAACTGCCAGAACCCAGGCACACACCCAGCTTCATGCCTTTCTATTCGTTACATCAGTGAATCATGAGGCCAGCAGGGGAAAAGCAATGCCTGGAAAGATAGGGTTCGGGGCCGGGTGTGGTGGCTCATACCTATAATCCTGGCTGCTCGGGAGTCTGGGGTGGGAGAAGGCAAGTTTGAACTCAGCCTGGGCAATGTAGCAACTTACTAAGACTCTGTCTCAAGAATGACTCCCCTGTCATGAAGAACACCTCAGACCCCCTTACACTAAGAGTAAGCCAAGCCTTATCTGCTAGGGGTGGCGGGGATCTCTTTGGTTGGATAAGATCTTACCAAAGACTAAGACTTTTTTTTTTTTTTTTTTTTGAGACAGGGTCTTGCTATATAGCCCAGGCTGGCCTTGGACTCACTGCAATCCTCCTGTGTCAGCCTTCCGAGTGCTGGGATTACAGACGTGCCCAGCAGAGACTAAGACACTTTTTACCATTTCGACATCTTTTCAAAACACTATACTGCATGGTTTTTTTTTTTTTTTTTTTCATTTGTTTGTTTGTTTTTTTGGTGCTGGGGATCGAACTCGGGGCCTTGTGCTTGCCATAGGCAAGCACTCTAACCACTGAGCTAAATCCCCAGCCTCTGTTTGTTGTTTGAGATAGGGTCTTGCTAACTTGCCTTGGCTGGCCTCAAACTTACGATTCTCCTGCTTCAGCCTCTTGAGTAGCTGGGATTACGGGAATGTGCCACCACACTCACTAAGCTTGGCTTTTAAAATTATTTTTTCTGGTTTCAGTTGCAGCACAAAACACCCTCTTTAAGTTAAAGCCTAAGTGTAGTATGCATGTATTTTTGAAATATGAAATATTTTGAAAATACTAAAAGAACAGTGATCAGAAGATACCAATTTCATAATGTTCCCTTCAATTTTCAGGAAATTTGTAGAAGCTTAATTGTTCTATTATGAAGGATTTGTTGAAAAGGATTTCTATTTTATATAGAAATTATTTTTAAATGCCACTTAAATTATCCATCATCTTGTAGTTGCCCCCTGTATCTTATGATACAGTTTATATATTTGATCTATAAATATAATAACAATCAGTTTCTTATGTGCCTTGTTTTGAATCTACACAGTATTTGACAAAGGTCCTTTAGAAAGCTTTTCAAATACTAAGGTATTGTCCAAATTTTCCATCACCAAGTTGATCATCAGAAAGATCACCACCTGATATTTGGCAAAAGAAAGTCCAAGGCAAATTTTTAGATGAAATCAACCCTCCCACCTTGTATTTCATCCAAATGCAGGTTCGCATTGGAGGGACACGCACCCCACCCCAAACCCCCACACACAAGTCTTCTTGAGTCAGAAGTACACAGCATGTCAGTTTGACATTTTTCTATTATCATTTGTTGGGATTTTGATGTGCTTGTGTTCCTTCCACTTATAAAACACAAGTCTCTGCCGAGTTAAAAGAAGAGGCAATCAGAATATTTCATGTCCCCGATGGAAATGCAAACACGGCGACGTATGAGAGGTGGAAGCAGAACACGCCTGGAGAGCTAAGCCTGGGAGGAGAGGGGACTGTGTGCATCCCACAGCCTTAGCAAAGGCTTTCTAGATACAGGTGGTGGAAGCAAATTGCCTGTCAAGAGATTTACTTCCTAACGCCAGCCATGTAGAACAGCCACGGCGCCACCAGGGCCGGCGGCTGCTGGCCCAAATCTTCAGGGCGCTCAGGCAGGCTGCGGGAATGACAGTCCTGCGCTCCCCGGCAACAATCACATCCCTGTAGGAGGAGGACAGACACAGGGTGAATGCCACCAGCCATGCCTTCTTCATGCTGCCACTGCCAACGTGTCAGTCAAAGAAGGAGTGGGAGTAGGGAAAGGAGAGAGCTGAAATCAGGCATGATGGGGTGGAGAGGAGGAGGAAATGGATGAGAACCTCCATTTATCTTCAGCATCTTTCTGTCATCTTTGGTTGACAGAAGAGTGGACTACAACAAAAAATACAAAGGAAAGACCAAGGGACACAACTCCTGACTGTGTCTTTTTTTACCTTTTCCTCAAGGCTGATGTACTCAGACGCCCAGGAAAACATGCCCCACTTATCCAAGTTCACATACACATCACACACACACACACAACGCTGCATGTATGTGCATACATTTCCCAGTATCTTACTTGTGTGTGTTCACCTCTGTGCTTATAAGTGAAATGGGGGTTGGGAATTTAGCTCAGTGGTAGAGCAAGCGTGCGGCGCTGAGTTCAATCCCCAGCTCCCCCCGCCAAAAAAAGTGAAATGGCAGAGGGGAGGCTGCATCATGGCCAGTGAGCTGACCTCCTTTCTCACCACTTAGCTCCTGTGCAAGAGGCCGATGTTTCCGGACAGCGAGCCAATGTCATTCTCAAAGTCAAGATCAATTCTATATGCTCCCTCACGCCGAGGAGAACCTGTACTTCCTCCTAAACCACCATTCCCTCTCTGACAGGTATCTCTGCATTGAGGCCACAGGCGGACACAGCAGTGTGCTGCTCGGGGCTCTGGGGCATCTCCAAGCCAGTTCTCAGCACCCTGGTCTCCACTATGGTGTGGCAGTGCCAAGGCAGATCACTAGGCTAACAGCAGCATCTGCAGCTGCCAGTTTTAAGGAAAATCGTGTTTCAAGTCAGAATAGATCCCTGGGACTAAGGTAAATACGAAAAGCTCAATAAATAGGGATTTCAAGATTAGGAAAAAAGAGATGTCAAGGTGGTACATTCAGGAAATACCAACGATGTTAGGACTGGACCCTCTGGGAGAGGTAAGCAGGAGACCTCTGAGCAACAATCAGAAGTAGTTGGAAGAGAAGACCTGAAACAGTAGAGAGTGTTGCAGGGCACCTGGCAGCAGACAGCTCGACAGAACCAACCTTAATCCGCCAGGGCACCTGGCAACAGATAGGTGCCCAAGAAAAGCCTGGTGAGTCAACAAATAGATGCGCAGTGATGTGGCTTTCACATAAAAAGCAGAAGGTGGCGGGAGGAGTTTTGTGTCTTTAACCAAGCCAGTGCCTGCCTTTTGAGAGCCCGGCCTGCGTGCGTTCTTCGGCGTGTTTGCTAAATTCCTGTCCTGGGAAAGCAGAAGGCAGCGCTCAGCTTCACTGAACTAGAACAGCATGTTGATGCGAGCAGACCTGGGTCCACTGAAAGAGTTATGCTCTTGGCAAGAACCCCACCCTGAGTTCAGACAGGAAGCACATCTGTGCCTCATTGATAGTGTAATATCCTACATTACAGTTTTGGCCGAGAACACCTGTCCATGGCCCAGATAGTCAGCCCAGGGCAACCATTCTGATGGAGGTGATATTAACAGCTCTCATTAAAACCGATGCCTGTAGTGGTGCCCAGTAGTGCAGCTATGGCGAGGAGTCTGCATTCCCATTACGAGTCCCTATTTTAGGAGTCTCAAACTCATTCAGAGAAATATGCTCTGCCCTGGCCTAAAACTTGCAATGGAAACTGTCACAGGGTAAAGACAGTTTAGCTTTGAGAGCTGGGAAAATATTGCAGTTATCCATTCCCTCTGTGTGTTTCCAGCTCTGTGTTACATGAAGACTTACTGCTTTCCTGCCCTTGCCTGGACAATAGAAATAAAGTGCCTGAGGATGGAGGATTCATTTCTGAGCCGGCTCACAGGAAAGATGGATGCCTTAACTTTTCTGTGTATGGGGGATGCCGAGTGTTCTATCATCTGGGAAGTTACGCTTGTATGGCAACTGTGCAACCTGGGTGTGGACCTTTGTGCTTTGCTTACTGCTATCTATCCAAAATGAGGAAGCAAAGAATTCTGGTGCCCCATCTGGGGCTTAGAGGTTACAGACGGCTGGATCTTGCTCACTTTCAACACAGCACCTTTCTGTGATGAAAGGGAGACCTGAAGGCATGCGTTTCACTGACAGTGCCTTGAAAGAACTCTGTTATCTTTTATTTTGACACACATGCACACACACAGTGTTGTGAAATGCATTCCTATCCTCAGCTAGGCAAGTGAATGTTTGATAGTCTAAATCTATAACACCGCCCCAATTTTGAATGTAGAATAATTGTTGTTCATACAAAAATACAAGAAAGTAGGTCCATAGAAGATTGCTTTAAAATATAAGTAGATTTTATAACTTCTGCTTTTTCTGACAAGTATTGCTTGGGAAAAGAAAGCTCATTATTGTCTTCAGCGTCTGTTGATCCTTTCTACATACACCACAGGAAGTACATTAAGTCATGTATCAAAGCATGCTGCTTCTCTGTTTAAAATTCTTCAGTCTCTTTCACACACACACACACACACCTTTCAATGGCTTCTCACTGGATTTCAAGGAAAATCCATCCTCTTTCCGTTGCTCACAAGGACTGTGTGATCCTGGTGGCCTTGTGCTATGCCCTCTCTGCAGTATGCTCCGTATGCCAATTATACAGTGGTACCTTGGTTCACGAACTTAATTCATTCCACAATTCTGGAAAAAATGGTCACATTCATGTTTGCACAGGAAAGATGGCTACAGTCATGTTCATCACCCGATGCAGAGTTGGAAACGAAAACAAAATTTTGCCAAACACTAATCTTTTCGCACATCAAATTGTTTGCAAACAAAAGCACTCATGAAATGAGGTACCACTGTATTTGACTGTTCCTAGTTCCTGGACCTCTTTTCCTGCCTCAGAGATTTTGCAAATCTCTTTGCCTGCTATTCTTTTCCTTCCACATTCAGAGTGGCTGCAGCAGCTGGCTTCTTTATCTTCCTGCATCTTACATGCCACTTTCCCCGCCTGCTCCATCTGAAGTGAGCCCCTTCACCAGTCTCCTCTCAGCTCCCTGTTAGTTTCTTTCTTTAAATTTAGCATATTTATTATTTTACCAACCCGATTTTTAATATGCAAATTACCATTGCTTTATTTTGTAAGTTTACTATAACAGACTGGATTTTTTTCAAGCAGTTTTGGATTCACAGTAAAATTGAATAGAAGATACAGATTCCCCATATTTCTCCTCCCTTCACAAATCCGCCCCTGCTAATCTGTTTTTGTCCTTGTCCTTTGTCTGTTTTCCCATCTAAAAAAGGATGCTTCCTGAAGGTAGGGAATCTGTCATTGTTGTATTCTCCATGTCCAGCACATAGTAAGTGTCCACAAATATTTGTAGAATAAACCGAGCTTTATAAGATGACATATTATAAGCTTAAGCTCTGTAGGAAGCATTCTCTTTGTGGTATACATAAAAGTGTAATTTTCCTCCTCAGTCTTGATATAATCTACTTTGCAGAAAGGAGCTAAGTTCCCCATACCAAATGGCAGTCTTCAAATTGAAGGGATTAAGGAATTCTATTTTTTTACGTCTTCCCCCTTCTCAGCATCAAAAAATGGCACCAAATTTCTATAGAGAGTTTTCATAGCTAGCCAAAGTGCTCCTCACATCTTGAAGTTCTAGAACCCAAAATTTTACTTGATTGACTTTGAGCTCTGAATACTGACATAATAAAAAGAAAGGTCTGTATTTTTAGAAATCTTAGAAAAATGCATGAGGATATTGATTAATATCCCAAGCTGTCCTGATTCAATCAGAATATCAGTCTTCGTCCTGTATGTGTCTGGTCCAAGACGCCATAGCTAATAAAGAACACGTGGGACCCAGGCGGGAGCCTTCTGGTGCCAGAACTAGGACTTCATTCAGTGTACTGTGATGTCTCTAGGAAGAAAGGTTAGTTAAAAGGTAACAGCCTCTGATTCTCCAATTAAACTGATCAAGTGCTTTACATTCATGCTTCTGAATGACTGGTCCTTGAGGTTGCTTAAAAGATGTAATTCCCATATTAGAAGTGGTAAAAGAATTCAGAGAAGCTATATTCATCAATGTTATCTTACTGTGAAATGCCTACCAAATTCTTTTCTCTCTTCCACTTGCTAAAATGTGGTTGGCTGAAAGCAAAATAAAGAAAGGTTTAGATAAAATAACAGTGTAAATTGCTTATTCTACAAGCCCCAGTTTGCTCAATATCTATAAAAATGGAAATATAACCTAGTCACAGAATCCTTGAGACAAGATAACACATGCAAAGCATTTACTACAAGGTATAGAAAGGGTTTGATGTTAGCTGCTAGTGTTAGTATTATTATTTCAAAATTTCAGTTGTAAGAGAAGCTCCAGGCAGACAAGAGTTTGGGGTTTTTTTGTTTGTTTGGTTGGTTGGTTGACTGGTAGGTTGGCTAGTTGGTTTTGGTTTAGTTTTTTGATTCTGTTTTGTTTTGTGTTTTGTTTTGTTTTTCTCTGAAGAGAGGTGGAGAGGCCAGGAAACAGTAGAGGCACATAGAGAGGTATGGAGTCAAGTTCCAGAATTCTACTTCCATTAGGACCTCCATCCAGCCTCTTGGCTGTTCTGAACTTTCCATTATTTATTTCTAATGTTGTACTAGCCATCTTTCCGTCACTATGACAAAATACCTTAGATAAACAACTGAAAGGAGGAAACATTCATTTCTGCACATAGTTTCAGAGGTTTCAGTCTGCAGTCAGCTTACTCTGTTGCGTTTGGGCCTGTGGTGAGGCAGTAAATCACAGCGGAAGCACATCCAGAGGAAAACGGCTCACTTCATGGCAGCCAGGAAGCAGAGAGAGGGGAAGAGGCAAGGATCCCAGCGTATCCTTTGAGGGCACACCCCCAGTGACGTATTTCCTCCAACTAGGCCCACCTCCTAAAGTTTCTACCACCTCACAAAATTGCCATTAGCTGGGGACCAAACCTTTAACATCAGAGCTTTGGGTGAACATTTAACCATAGAATTTATCCAGAAGAAAAAGATAGCATCAACACCACTTGCTTCTCCACGTTGTTCCAGATTCAAATGAGACACATGCACATAAAAGCACTTTGCATATGATCATGGGAATGTTTGATATTGCTTTCCCATGTGCGCAGTTAACTGGCTGTCGTTTCAATCAAGTCAGTGGTTCTCAACCCTGGCTGCACGTCAGAATCCTCTGGAAACTTTAAAAAAATCCAAACACCCAGACCACACCCTAAATTATCCCAGGATCTCTTGCAGGTAAGATCCAGGCTCTGTACTATTCTTTTTAAACTTCCCAAATGATTCCAGTATTCACCCTAGATTAAGAGATGGGGAGTAAAGTGTCTCTTAAACTTGCCTGATGAGAGCTGGGGATTTAGCTCAGTGGTTAGAGTGCTTGCTTAGCAAGTACAAGGCCCTGAGTTCGATCCCTGACACAGGAAGAAAAAAAAAAAAGACTTAAACTTGCCTGATGATAAGGAGGCCCTCAGAGCCACTCTGTCTCCCGAGTCAGGCTTCCAGGAGAAGGAGACTGGGAACTGGTTTGCTCCACAAGGGCTCTTATCAGCAGACAGCAGGAACAATCTGTTGAATCAGAGCTCTATGGTTGGAATGGATATTGTTTAAAGTCTTCACACTTGAATCATCTCAAAATCATGTGAAACTTGGTAAATCCCATGAACGGAAGGCCAATATGTGTTAACCAACTATGCGAACAATAAACAATACAACTGTTAGCTGTTTCTCTTTGTGCGGAAATCATCACCAGCCACTTTCTCATTCAGGAAATCTTGACTGAAGGGCAAAAAATTTCAACATTATGAAATGTTTCTGGATCAAGCAACTTGGAATGCCAAGAAATTCACTGAGAGAAAAATTAGCTCATTTGAAGGGAAATGTTTGTGTGTTGTGACATAACAATACTCTGAGCTTTTTGGTGTGCCGTGGAAATTGACCTCTAGTAGAAACAGACATAAATAAATCTTCATTTTTCCTCCCCGGAAAGGGCATACTGCATAGTTCCATGAAGCATCATGCTGTTTCTTTGCGCTTTCATGGGAAAGTTAGGCAGATCGTATTTAATGTAAATAATATGTAGACAAGTGACTAGGTCATTGAAAAGTGGTGTAAAGGAAAATAGTTCATCAGCTGCTGATATCCACATGGCAAAACTCAGCTCAGCTCTCTGTGCAAAAGCAGCTATTTCATCTATACAGAGTTGAAGCATCGAGCTGTGCTGGAACCGTTGATGAGTGAGTTCCCGAACATTCTAACATTGCCTTTGAAAAGATGTCTTTTGGAATTCCTTTTCCTCTGGGATCACACCCATCTGCACATGTAACCTTAACTTTTCCTCCTTCCTATTGCCCACATTGTTTGACTCCTGCCTTACTTGTTCCCAGCTTTGAATCACAAATACCGTCGGTACTTAGTGACTACATTTACCCCTCAACTTTTTTGAAGGAAGATAATGAGGATTGGTTTCAATAAATCTAAAGGTTTAAATATTTGTGTTTCTTTCATAATGGCTTTGTACAAGTTACTCATTTCTAAACTTTGCCAGAAAAGGCATTTGGGAATTGTGATGCTGGATCAACTCTGAATTTTATTTTGGAAACTATAGCAACGTGGTCTGTGGAATAAGCACTCGGGTTAATACACATTTACCGTTTCCATTCCTTGACATTTTTTTTTCAGTTCTGAGGTTCAAATTCAGGGCCTCGTGTATGCTAAGCAGGTGCTCTACCACTGAGCTATACCTGTGGGTCTCCTTTTTTTTTTTTGGATATTTACTTTAACAGAGAAAATTCAGTGTCACCTACCTCTTTGTAGTCTGAAATAACAACATGGCAATGCCATATTAGTTTGTATTTGGAGTGAACTCCCATCATACCCCACAGACACTAAATCTTGAACAAGAGCAGAGTTTGGGGCCAAAGATGGTGGTACATACCCATAATCCCAGCACTTGTGAGGCTTCGACAGGAGTTCAAGGCCAGGCTGGGCTACACAGTGAGGTCTTGCCTCAAAAAAAAAAGAATATAGTTATGAGCATTCCCAGGTGTGTGCACTCCCCTTCACCTGCTTTTTTAAGTTTTTGTATTTTTGTGTGTTTCACTGTGCTTTGTTATGTCATTCCAGTGTTAGAGCACATGTTTGGGGTTGGGAGACAGACAAATGGCAGAAATTTTTAAAAAATGAAAACAAATCACCCCTGATGACTTTCCCCCATTGTCAGCCCATTCCCAGTGCCCATTTCTTCCAGCGCTCATCTTACGTAGCTCCACAGTGCCCTGACTTGTATATACGAGTGTCTGACACCTAGTAGGATGCAGGGCATAAGGCACAATTAGGGTCCGAGGATGCCGGTTCTATTAGCCTACTAGAGCTTCTGAAACCAAACACCACCGTCTGGTGCCTTACACAACAGAAATTTATTTTCTGACAGTTCTGAGGCTGGAAGTCTACCATGAAAGCATCAGTGGGGTTGGTTCCCTTCCTCCCCAGTGGAAGGAAGGATCCACTGCCAGCCTCTCTCCTGGCTTGTAGGTTGCTATCTTCCTGTTAGCACAGCATTCTCTCTGTGTGTGCATCTCTGTGACCCAATTTGCCCTTCTTGTAAGGATACCCATCCCGTTGGATTAAGACACACCCCAATAATCTCCTTGTAATTTAATTCCATCTGTGATTATCCTATCTTCAAATGAAGTCGCATACGAAGGTATTGAGGTTATGCCTTTAACATGAATCTGGGAATGAGTTGGCACAATTTGACACGCAGCACTAGTATTATACACCATTATTTTACACTGTCTTCATATATTGTGACATCATCGCTATGAAATGAAAATAATTCTGTGGAAAGAAGACCCTAATGCGGACATTCTCTGTAATAGGAGTTTCCTGGGCTACCTGAGCTCCTTCCTGCAAGTGAGTGGCTATCTCCCAGGAGTGTGAAAAAGACCATCTCAGAGGTGAGCTGGAGATCTTTCCCTGATCTGTAGCTCTGACCTTGATAGGCACCGTGCACTGGTGCACCCTGATTTTACGGGCTTTGTCTCTGTGCTCCAGAGACCCAAACTCAAACACAAACGCTCCGTGCCATGAGGCAGAAATTCTCTCGGTTGTTAGCCGGGGAGGAACACATAAGCACCTTCCTTGTGTAGATGAAGAAATGGCTGAGAACAGAGAAGTCCTGTGGCCAAGGTCAAGAAGCTGCTAAGTAGTATCTCAGTGGAACTTCGAGAGCTGGAACGTGGGCCTCTTGCCTCATAAACCAGGGCTCTTCCATCAGACCACACTGTCTTCCACTTGAGGGTCCCCTCCCTCTTCCATCTATCAAAATGACCCACTCTTGCTGGCAATATCTGGCTTTCCTCAACCACTTTCATACCACTAAAACTTTTTCTATTAAACTAATTTTAATTGATTAGTAAGTATACAGTTGATGCCTCTGAAGATTAGAATTCAGGAATTACAGTTTTGGTCATTGTTGCCCTCAAATCCTATCAACTGAAAGAAAATCCGTGTGTCTAATCTGTGAAAGGTATCTGGTTTCTTTACCTGCAGATCTGACTTTGCCTTCTCAGCCTTAACTGTAAGTATACGCTTGAAGGCAGGGGAAGCATTCCAACCGAGATCCCTTGCTAGGGGCAGTGAGTGACAACTTGAAAACAAGAAACAAAAAGGTCTTTACCCTTTGCTCTCTTAGGTTTGGGTTAACATGTCATCACTGACATTTGTGGCTTGGGTTTTAGATATCATCCACCTAATTCAGCTTTTTTTTTTTTTTAATTTCATTTATTTTGGGGGGTTTTTGTTTGTTTTTGTTTTTATTTTTGAGACAGGGTCTCACTATGTACTCTAGGCTGGCCTTGAACTCATTATGTAGTCCAGGCTGGACTCAAACTCACATAAATCCTCCTGCCTCAGCCTCCTGAGTGCTGGGATTACAGGTGTGCCCACCACACCCAGCTGTTTTTGGTTTTCTAAGACATCCTCTCACTATGGTTCAGGCTCGCCTTTAACTCACTACACAGCCTGGACTGGCATCAAATTTGGCCTTCCAAGTGCTGGAATTACAGATGTGCATCACCATACCTGGCTCTATTTCAGTTTCTTTACAAATAAGCATATTCATCCAGGGCAGTAGCTTGTCCACAGGCACTCCTTTAAAGAGAAGAGTCTCTTTCTGTCCCATCCAAACTCTTTCATTCCTTGTCATCTACTGAAACATTATTTTACCATATTCCTAAAGCACAAGAATTTTAATTAGCAGTTTAGTTGGCCTTTCCCCTTAAGATAGAAGAAAAAGTAACTCTAATGTTCTTTGGTGACTTGAAGCTTCGTAGTTGGTTCTGTCGTGTCTCATCTATAATATTAAAGAATGGATTGTGCTTTCCGAATATGTATTTTTAATGTGACTCTTTTCTGATTGTTCACTGATGTGACTCATACCTAAACTTACCTGTGTGTGGGAAGCATCATGCATATCCACTTTTAATAGTTTAAAGGATTATAAAAAAAAAACCTGTATTTATTAAAAGGAAAGTTTCATTAATTTTTAGCAATCTTTTTCCTTTGTCTTCAAAATTAGTGTTTTTGTAACATCTTTCTTCTCAGAGTTATTAAATTGAGTTAATTCTATTAAACCCAGGTAGGGTCTTTAGGGTTTAAAATCTGGCGGATGGGCCAATCCTCCTGAGCAGTCTCAGAAGGGAGGGTGTGGCGAGACTCAGAGAGTTCACGCCATGTGGACGTTAATTCTAGAGTATTCAGCTTACCGTGGTAAATGCATTTCTGGATGTTTCTCTGGGGAAGTCTTGGAAGAGTCCTCCCCTTCCTTTTCTTGAGCCAAAAAAACTCTGAACCAGAACAATTCAATTTCAATTTGTGGAAAAACTAAAGTCCGTGAGCCAAACACAGTGTGAAGTAGTTTTGTAGGGGGCAGGAAGGAGGCTCACTTTTACTCCTGCTGGATGTGACTAAAATGTCTGTATTTCTGTTTAAGTGTTCTGAAATATATTTCCAAGCTGTGTTTCTGAGGGCTGTTGCAAGCTCTGTTTTATGGTCTGGGACCCTAAAGAGTGAAGTTTGCTTCCGTGTCCCAGTCGCTGTGTGCTATGTGAAGGATTTGGAAGGAACCTCGGCGGGGCCTCAGGAAGGAGTGGCTGCCTCAGGACTTAGCATCCTGAAGGCGATTTGTTTTAAAGTTGATAATCTCTAGGGCTACCCGAGTGTCCCACATCTGCCCTGAATTGAAAACAGATTCCCTTAAGAGCCTTACATCAGTGCTGCGTATTGGTGAGTCAGAGAGGAAGTGAGAGCCCATGCGAACGTATGGCCTGATAGACCAGGAGCAGCTCCCCGCATGGAGGATCAGGAGTCCAGGGTAGGTAGCCCATCCATTTTCTAGTTTTAAGACTGCTCCGTGAATGCGTGTGTGTGTGTGTGTGTGTGTGTGTGTGTGTGTGTGTGTGTGTGATACTTAGGCTGGAGTATTCAGGACAGGACTTGTGGGAACTGTCAGTCTGCAGGAATTGCCGATGCTACCACGGAACTGATCAAAGTTCCAGCAGACTAGGCAGCTTCTCCTTCGGAATTCTTCTGCCAAGTTTTGCCATTTTTGTGGCTTGTCATATATTATATAAGATATATTGATATAATTATGCAGTTACTCATTTTCCTCCAAGACTCTGAAAAGGTTTTATAAGCCAAGGAAAGTTTTTACTGTTACAGCGCTTCTCCGCCCTCTGCTTATCTCTGAAATTTTTAAAAAGATTTCCATGTATGTCAAGAATGAGGGATGTAACTCTGTACTTCGTGTTACAAGCCCCCGGGGACCATCAGATTAACTATGTAGCATCTGAGAGTCTATGGAAGGAGTTTTGGTCTCAGCTGGCCGAACTACTTTGCGTCTGTCTTCTCTGTGGAAACAGTATTTCAGAAACAGTATTTCAGAGTACTTAAAGTTCTTTGCCTTTTTAATTAAACAAGAGATTAGCTTTGCTCATGAAAGGTGATTAAAGAAAGAGAAGCGTATGGGAGTCACAAGCGAGGCTGTGTGGGCTCAGCCGCTGGATGTCAGGATGCTGAGCCCCTGGCCTGGCTCCTTGGGCCTTTCCAGCCCCTTCTCCATTCCAGACTGGGCTTTGGTGAGCGGAGGCCTCCAGAGCTGGCTCCCAGACTCTGTTTTGTTCTCACCAACATCTCCGAGGAGCTGAGGACAGTGTCTGGAACAGTGGGTGCCCGATGAGTATCTGCCGAATGAAAGCTGAATGGTGGGAGGGACCTCTAGCAGAATTGTCAGTTGGGACCTGTTGGGCTAGTGAGCCTCTGCAGGTGAATTTCCACTCTCCATCTTGGCGAAGTGGAACTAGAAGTAAAGAATAGGGGTGGCGGGTAACTGAGAGAAGAGCACTCAAGTGCCATTCAGAACAACTGTGTGCAAAATGCTATGGTTATGGTTTTAACAAAGCAGAAATTCTGCAGCCTGAGTCTGGAGAGGCAGCAGTAGCACCCTGCAAGAGGGTCAGGCGCCCCAGGAAGCTGGAGGGAAGAGAGTAGGCAGGCACACTGGCCGCTTTCCCTCACGTGGGACAGAGGTGCTAGTCTGAAGCCTTCCTGCAGGACAAAGCCCGTCCTGTTCCACGTGCCTCCCCTGGATTTAGAAACAATACGCTAAGAGCAACCCAGCTGGCAGGTAACATTTTCAGTCCGAACGCCAAGAGACTGCTCCCTCTTGACAGGTTGCCCGCAGTTCTTGAAAGAGAGAAGTTTTTTTATGCCAAAATTTGACTGGAAACTGTGTCATGGGACTATGCCCTCAATATCCCATTGAGACAGAGGCTTTCTTTTAGAAAAGGAAGCAAACGCATTCAGGTTTTTGTGCGAGAGAATGCAAAAAGATGTATTGACCAACTCAGACAGAAAGGGGAATTATCAAGCTTAGAAACATCATTCTTATCCTATCTGAGGCAACCAGCAGTGAGCTTTAAAATCAGAAGAAATGGTTCCAGTGCAGACCACATTCCTTTTTGAGAGTTGATTGTGTAACATATCTTAATTTAACTAACCAAGCTAATCTACCTGATTAATTCCTCAACCCCAGAAGAAAGAGAAAGGAGTGTGGAGGAGTTTGCACAGTGATGCTTGGATTATGAATTTCGCTACTGCTACCTTACTCACAATCCATACCCCAAACCCCTCCGCCTCTTTCTCAGCAAAAGGATAAGCAGGTCCTCCTTTGGGACAGGATTGTCTTTCCCTGCCTGTTCTCTTACAGCGCATGTTTGAACATCAGGCGCTTGGCAATGTACCACCGCAGCGCCCACAGCGATGCTGCCACGCCAGTTCACAGCCCCACTGCTGTTCACACGGTTTGTTTTTTTTTTTCAGCCATTGTTTGCAATTCAAAACACATTGTCCCCCAGGAACAAGGTTAGGCTCCCAGCTCTACTCCTGAATACAGATTTATCCTAAATATAGATAATTTCCTAAACAAACAAACCAAAAAAAAAAAAAAAACTTCTGTAAAAGGAGAGAAGGAGATATCATGTTGTCTAATTGCATTGTAGAACAAATATTACAGTAAACTGTGATAATGCTTTTGAGAACATTTTGAATATCCTCGAGGATTTTTTCTTAGTCCTGTGCGCTGTTTCTTTCTTGGTCTGGACCCTAAACACCTATTCCAGGTGCTTTGTCTCCCCTTGCTCCCCCGAATGCTACCCTGGGCTAAAGTCCAAGCAAATTAATTGCATGTACTTTCTTTTCCAATCTGGTTTTGCTTGCCTGGAATGTCTTCTTCCTCTTCTAATTCCTGGCAAACTCTTGACCAATTCCAACATCAACACAGTCAAAACTCCTCTGTGACGCCCCAGTCAGACTCTCACCTGTCTACTCGCCTGGCCACAAGCCCCTCTGAGAAAATAAAGCACACGATTTTAGGAGGCTCTTTCACTAATTGCCTAAAGTTCCAAGAACCCTAGTTACAAAATCCACTCTTAGAAACGTTAAAGTCTCCCCTCCTCATCTCTGCTGTTTCTGTAACACCTTATACGTACCGCTGTGTGTCAACCTTTTCTACCTTATAGTACAATTTATTTATTTACTTAAAGGCAGCTGTTTCTTCAGAACTTATTACAATGCCTGATCCATACCAAATAACTAATAAATAAGAGTACTTATACGGATAATCAGATGGATAAATATGTGACTGGATAGATAGATGAATGAATGGAAGGTTGACTGAGTGGGTAAACGGAAGGATGAAGGATGATTGGATAGATAGAGTACTGGAGAAAAAACGTTTATTTATAGAAGGATGAAGATCTATATAGTAACGTCTATAAAATTCTGAATAAAAGATTTAGACCGTTTCAGGAGGATGAGACTGACGGAATTTGTCCATTTTCACTTTACTGCTACTTTTATATGTGGGGAGATCTATACGTAGTGGCAAGACATTAGAACTCAGAGTCAGAATATATGTGTTCTAGATCTGGCTCGCTACTTTGTAGTGTGTGGCATTGGGTAAGTTATTTACTTTTTTTTTTCTTTTCTTCATCATAAGATGGATTATTACCCACCTCAAAGGAGTTGTTGTAAGGATTAACTCATAATCCATCTAAAACTCTAGCCCAGTGCTTAAGCCATTCAAGGTGGAAGATAAGTGTTAGCAAAACAATGAACCTAGACCTGAAATGGCAGACGCAGAGCTTCGAGACCAGAAGGAACCCGGGCCTCTCTGCCCAGCCACAGACTCTCCCCTCTTGGTATTTGGTCTGCTTCATTTTGATGCAACACTTCAGAAGCCTGACTCCATCTTTTGTCAGCTATTTCCTGTATCACTTGAGTGATCAAAATAAAGTAAAACTTAGAAGGATGAAAAATAGGATAGAGAAAAAGTGTTCAGAATTTTTTTCCTTGTAACCCAAGAAGTGCCTTGTACAATTCTGAGTACTTCACATACGTAATACTGACATTTGTATGCTACTAACACTCAGCTATTGTTTGTTACATGCCATGGCCTATTCCAAACTCCCCATCAGTCTTCACAATAACACAGTGAGATAGCTACATAAAATCTCTCTCTTGCTGAGATGCAGACAGGGCACACAGCCAGGACCATAGGTCACATGTGTGGGAGCCAGTATCTAAAGTCAAGCCGCGTGGCCCCCAGAGTCACATTCTTTTTGTTTGTTTATTTTTTGTTTTGTTTTTGAGACAGGGTCTCACTATGTAGTTCAGGCTAGCCTTGAACTCACTATGGAGCCCAGGCTGGCCTCGAACTCAAAGAGATCTTTCTGCCTCAGCCTCCTGAATACTGGGATTACAGGAGTATGTCACCACACCCAGCAGAGTCACATTCCTTTTTTTTTTTTTTTTTTTTGGTGTGGAGAGAGTGCTGGAGATAATCGGACTCAGAGCCTTGTGCTTGCTAGGCAAGCACTCTACCACTTTGCTAAACCCTCAACCCCTCTAGCAAGCACGAGGCCCTGAGTTCGATCCCCAGCACCAAAAAAACCAAAAACAAACAAACAAACAAACAAAAAATCCCCAACCCCTCTCTTTTTTTGTTTGTTTTTTGAGATAGGGTCTCACTATGTAGTTCAGACTGGCCTTAAACTCACAACGTAGCCCAGGCTGGCCTTGAACTCACAGCGATCCTCCTGCCTCAGCCTCCCCAGTGCTGGAATTACAAGCATGCTCCACCACACCCGGCATGGTGTCACATTCTTAAATGACACCCCTAACTGGACGTCCCACAAGATGGTACCTGCAGCTGATAGCCAAATGGTCAATTCAGCCACTATAGTCAATAGCAAAGTCCAGTTTACTGAACAGCCCTGTGGATATAATTTTCAAAATACCATAGTACACCTGAAAAGTTAGAAAGGTAGAATTTTATAGCACGGAGAGCATTCGGTTCATTAGGTCCAGCCAGCCAGGTGACTGTGCTGAGAGTTTCAAAGAAAGTTGATCTTAGTGTCACTGGTCAGTCCTGGGGTCAGACAGGGGGCAGAGGTCAGATGGTCTGGGCCGCCCGTACAGCACTGCAGGGGCAGAAGGGCACCATCTTTGTTCTAGGTAATGTCCAGGCACGTACACAAAAATTCTTGCTAAAAGTTTATAGATATTATTATGTTGACATTCCATTTGTGTTCCAAATAGGGAAATAAAGAGAACTGTACTTTCTTTTTAAATTTATGTGTGTGTGTGTGTGTGTGCACATGTGCGTGTGGGGTGTGTGTGTGTGTGTGTGTGTGTGTGTGTACATGTGGTGCTAGGGATTGAACCCAGGCCTCATGCGTGCTAGGCAAACCCACTAACACTAAGCTGCTGTGGAGCCCAAGAATCTTCTTTTTTTTTAAAGCAGGGTCTCAGTATGTAGTTCAGGCTGGTCTCAAACTCACAATGTAGCCCAGGCTGGTGTTGAACTTGCTGTCCTACCCCACAATCTCTGAAATGTTGGGGTTGCAGGCATCTGTTACCACACTTGGCTTCATTTGCTTTTGAGTTTGTTTGGGTGGTTGGTTTGGTTTGGTGGGGGTGGCTGGGGATCAAACTCAGGCCCTTGTGCTTGCTAGGCAAGCTTCCTACCACTTGCGCTAAATTCACACACACACACACACACACACACACAC
>PVJO010003286.1:90084-126238 GCA_004026905.1 Hystrix cristata | reverse complement strand
TGGCTGGGGCGTGGCTGGGCCTTGTCGTGCGTCTCGTGGAGACAGAGCCTGGAGGAGCCTCACTGGGCAGCGATGCTGCATGCTGCTGTGGGGCCGCCCTCTAGCTGGTGCGTGGAGAAGCCCACCATGTCCCAAGGGACCAAAGGCAGGAGGTGGAGGATGGGGCACAGGGCCCACCATGTTCCGCTGGAGGCGTGGCTGCTGAGGTCACTCAGTTTCCAGACAGAGGTGTTTGTTCCTCAGTCAGAACAGATGCTTCGCTCTGGAGGATTTCAGGACGGAGTCTTCTTGAGTGTCTCTACCTTTTCCCAAACAAAAGAGACATTCTTTAGCCCACTTTAAAAAAAAAAAAAAGAGGCCTATAGGACCAAGGCTGTGAGGATACTGGGGCCGGACAGACCAGAAGCCTGACTGTGGACAGACTTGCCTGGCTCCAGACCCCTCAAGAACAGTGTTATGAAGGGGACCTCAGTGGGTGAGCCCAGCAGACCGTTTCTGAGGCAGTCAGAAAGCAAGGCCTGAGCACCCTAATAGATACGCGCGACTGCCAGTGGCTGAAACAGACCATCATGTGTGTGCTGGGACCCTTCCAGCCCTCCTTGCTGCCAGCATCATGAAGGGTCCCCTAAACCACTCGCTCTCCATCCTCAAAGAACTTCTGAGACCTCAGGCGGCCTCCACCATGCCCAGAGTCTCTCTCCTTTCCTGGGAACAGGTGGCCCCACTCCAGAGTGCAGCCCACCCTCTCTGGTGTCCCTGATCTTGCCCCTGTTCCCTTAAGGACGTCCCTTGGTTGTTTTCCCTCCTCTCTTATGCACCATCAATTTGTCATTTCTCCTAGAACACTCCCATGTGTGGACCATCATCACGCCTATGTTTAAACCAATCTTCTCTGTTTTCCTTTTCCACCAAGATGAAGAAGAAGGGACCAGATTTAGGGTTAGGGTTAGGGATCGGCCTGAAGCAAGCAACAGGAGCCACCGTGATAAGAGGACAGTAGGATGCCAGGCGAGGCAGGTCGCTGTCCTGGGAGACAGGAGGTGGACTGAGAGAGCCTGTGAGGACTCAGCTCCCTGCCCTGAGAGCGCTGTGGACTGCAGCGCAGGTGGGGCTCCCTGAAAAATCACTCAGGACTCTCTGGGGTAGAGGAAACAGAGCTGAAAGTCCAGGGAGACTGAGGTGGCCAGAGTTTTCAGGACAGAGCCGGCAAGAGACAGCCCTGGAGATCTGCGGAGTGGCCCCAAGTATCCGGCGCAATGTGCCTGCGAAGAAAGGGTATGGGGCCAGGGCAGAGCCGCCCAGGGAACTAGGAACAGTGTTCCCATCTCCCAGACTTACTGGGTACTGGGCAGAGTACTCAGTGTGGAGCCTGGACTGAGCACTACTTCAAACTCACCTGACAGATCATGAAAGCAAGACTTGACAAGGTCAGATGGTGTCTAAGTAACTTCATTGCATCTCAGAAAAAAAAGCTTGAGAATCTTTGTCCGGCATCCTACATGGTCCCGTGCACAATACCCAGCATCCAATGAGAAGAAGCAGGACCTCGGAGCAGAGGGGAAACATGCTGTGATGAGAGTATCGGCTTGGACCCAGCTGGCCGGTGCAGAGGGCTTCACAGGGGGCAGAGCTTTGTCTGGCGTGAAAGCGGAGAGGAGAGACAGGTGGGGAGAAAGGGACTCCTCTTCCACTGTGCAAGTTCCGGATAAGAGCCTGGCGACCAGAGGGTGGTGTGACAGCCAAGGAAGTTGTCACTAAATACAGAAAGAACCAGAGGAAGAAAATCACATCTACACTTCCCCTTCCAGCAAACATCCTTTGTTAACAAAACTGCAAAAAGGTTTTTTTTTTTTAATTAATACTTGCTCTAATCTGTCTCTTTCCTAGTCTTCCTCTTCATTGTGAAATGTGATATACATGCAGAAGTATGTTTTAAATATAAACATTCCATTTTGCGAGATATTTTAATGCAAACCCCTGCATAGTCACCACTGGGCTTTGTCCCATACCTTGTCCCTCTAGTTCCCGTCTCCAAATCTCTGCCACCTGGCACCCCCCATCAGCACCTCCTTAGTGGTTTTGTAGTTTACCAGGTGAGCAAGCATCCTTACACTGTAAGAGCATAGCTGCAGGTTTGTGCAAAGCACAGAATAGAGCCATGCATAGTTTTAGGCCTCCCTTCTTTCAATATTATGCCTCTAAGGTTTGACCACGTTCCTGTATGCATCTGTAATTCATTTTTGTTGCAGTGTAAAATCTGTGATATGAATGTACACTTTCTAGTCCATTCTACTATTGATGGACTTTCTCTCTTTCCATTCCTAGGGCCGCCTTAGTTTGGCGCATTACCATAAAAACCCACAGACCTGACGGCTTGAACTGTAGTCACTTAGTCTTCACAGCTCTGGAGGTGGATGGTCTGAGACCAAGACGCACCTTAGGGGGATGGTGGAAGCCCTCAGAGTCAGGGCCTACTTGGGAGGACTTCCAGTCATGGGGGTGTGTCCTCAAAGAAGACACTGGGACCCGGCCCCTCTTCTCTTTCTCTTTTTTTCCCAGCAGGGAAGTGAATGAACTTCCCTTATGACACACTCTCACCATGTTTTGCTGCCTCACCATGGCAATGGGACCAACCGTCCATGGACCGAAATACAACAGTGAACCAAAGTAAACTCTTTGTCTTTGTCAGCTGATTATCTCAGGGATTTGTACAGTAACAGAAAGCAACTGACCCAAACATATTGCTGAGAATATATGTGTATTCAGGTGCAGCGCACACACACACACACACACACACACACACACACACACAAAGATAAATACCTTCCTAGTGGAACTGGAGGCACACATTGTGCTTTAGCCTCAACAGACACTACTACACCACCTCTCACGGTGATTATAAATGAGGAACATCAAGAGTCTCTGTTACCTTGAAGACTACCATCCTCAGTCTCATCAGGCTTTTGGTATATGGAGCTATCTGGCTATGATTTAAATTTATAAGGACATTTGCGTGTTTACTGGCCATGTGGTTTATCGTCTCTTTTGAAGTACGGTTCAAACACTTTGCTCATTGTTGATTTTATTGTTTCTCCAAAAGCGTGTGTTGGAAACTTAATGCCCAGTGGAACAGCGTGAGGAGCCAGGCGACACGAGGGGTCACCAGGTCCTAAGGGCAGTGAATGCCTTAACACTGTTATCACGAGATGGAGGGCTCGTCATAAAAGGGGGACTTCGGCTCCCTCTTTTACCCTCTTTGTCCTTCCAGTATGTGACGTCTTCTGCCGTGTGACAACACAGCAAGAAGGCTCTCTCCAGACACCAGCACCTTGACCTTGGATTTCACAGCCTCTAGAGTGGCGGTGGCGAACCTCTGGTGCGTGTGCCACAGCGAGCTGTTTATGCTATTGAACACTCTAAAAGGTTCGTCATCACTGCTGTAGCGTGAGCTTCTTAAATGCCACTAAAAAAAAAAAAAAAAAAAGCTGAGATTGTGATTCAAGTAACACTAAGCCTACTGATCAAATTATGGAGAAATCCTGAGGCTTCAATCCATAAACGTGGCTAACTCCTTTAAATACAATATCTAGGTTTTTAACATTTCAAAAAATGTTTATACTTCCATCTCTATACATGTTGCACTGGTAGTCCAGACTTTTGATTTTTTTATTGTGATAAAAACATAAAAGAAACCACCTTAGCCATTTTTTTAGTGCTCAGTCCTGTATTTTAGACCATGTACACCTTGCCACATAGCAGATCTCCAGACTCTTCATCTGGTATCTGAAACTCTAAGCCCCTGAACAGCAAATCCCACATCCCTGTCTCCCCGGAATGTGGAAAATACCATTCAACTCTGTTTCTACTTCCAGACTACGGTAGGTACCTCATTCATGAAAGTGGAATCATGCAGTACTTGTCTTTTTATGACTGGTTTATTTCACTTGCGTACTGCCCTCAGGATTTAATAAGCACGTGTAATATATGGTACGATTTCCTTTTTCTTAAAAGATGGATAGTATTTCCATCTCACGCATCTGCCACATTTTGTTTATTCTTTTGCTCATGGACATTTAGGTTGTTTCTATTTTTTGGCTATTGCAAATAATGCTGCAATAAATATGAGTGTGCAAATATCTCTCCAAGATCCCGTTTTCAATTCTTTTGCTTCATACCTAGAAGGGAAATTGCTAGATCATGCAATAATTCTATTTTTAATTCTTTGCGGAATCTCCATAGTATTTTCCATAGCAGCGGCAACATTTTACATTCCCACAAACAGGGCACAAGGGTTCCAACTTTTCCACATCTTCAACGACATTTGTGAATTTCTGTTTTTAAAATGGTACTCACCTAAAGAATATGAGGTAGTATTTAATAGTAGTTTTGATTACTATAGCAGAGTGATATATTTCAAAATTGGGAAAAGTGTGAGGCCTCCAGCTTTGTTTTGGTTTTTAAGATTGTTTTGGTGACACAGGGTCCTTTAGGATTCTGTGTGAATTTTATAATTCTTTTTCTATTTCTGAAAAAAAATGCCATTGGTGTGTTACTGGGAATTGCATTAACTCTGTTGATTGCTTTAAACAGTATGGACATTTCAACAGTATTAGATCCTCTATCCACGAGCCACAGATGTCTTTTCCTTTTTTCTGTTCTATTTATTTTATTGCAGTGTGGAGATCAAGCCCAGGGCCTCACACAGGCGACGCAAGTGCTCTGCTGCTGACCTATAACCCCTAGCCCTTCCCAGGCATGTGTGTCTTCAGTACTTAGGGACAGTTTTATAGTTTTAAGTGTGTAAGTCTTTCATCTCCTTGGCTAATTTATTCCTAGATACATATATTTTTATTCTATTGTAAATAAAAGTGTTTTCTTTATTTTCCTTTTTTTGGGGAAGTGGAGATTGAACTCAGGGCCTTGCAGCTTGCTAGGCAAGCACTCTACCACTGGAGCTAAATCCCCAACCCCATAATTTCCTTTTTGATTGTTCATTGTTATAGTACAGATATGTAAGTCAATTATTGTGGGTTAATAATTTTTCCTGCAAAATTTCTGAATTGTTTTAGTAGTTCTAATTGGTTCTTTGTGGAATCTTTAGGGTTTTCTACATATAGGGTCATGTCACCTATAGAGTTTGAGACCAGCCTGGGCTACCTAGTGAGTCTAAGGCCAGCCTGAATTACACAGTGAGACCCCGTCTCCAAAAGGAAAAAAATACCAAGATATTTTGTATGAGAGAATCATGCCTTAGTTGCTTTCTCATTGCTGAGACACAACACCTGACGCCCACACTTAAAGGCGGAGAGCTGTGTTCGGCTCGTGTTTTCCGTCCCCGGGCGGCTGGCTCCAAGATGGGCAGGCACAGTGGAAGGGTCTGTGGAGGCAGATTGCTCCCGTCCTGGTGTCCAGGAGGCAGAGAGTAGAGGGAGGGTTGGGGAGGGAGATACTCTTTTCCAGGTTGTCTTTGGAACTTTTCTCATTGCTGAAACAAAATACCCAACGCCCCAAATTAAAGGAGAAGAGGTGCATTTGGCTCACGGCTTGTAGATGTTTCAATCCATAGTCAGCTTGCTCCAAGGCAGGGTGGCCTGGCAAAGGGGTGTTGGAAAGGAGAAACAGCCGATGGCAAGCACATTAGCCCTCCTTCTGTCCTTTATATTTTATGCAGGCGACCCGCCCTAGGTGGATATAGCACTCACACCCTTAATCCCAGCCAGAACTATGCCAAACCAATCAGTGGACTGATTTAGTAACACCCACCTTTGATCCCAGCACTGCATGCTCTAGATCCAGCCACCTCTGAAAAGCTGCCCCAAAAGCATGAGGCTTTGGGGGGGACATCTGGACACAAGCCATAACACACA
This sequence comes from Hystrix cristata, assembly GCA_004026905.1. Taxonomy (NCBI): domain Eukaryota; kingdom Metazoa; phylum Chordata; class Mammalia; order Rodentia; family Hystricidae; genus Hystrix; species Hystrix cristata. The sequence continues at coordinate 120,371 of PVJO010003286.1, read as the reverse complement.
TCATTCTTCCAAGTGACCATCCTCTTCCAACCGGGCCCCACCCAACAGCAAGTCACCCAAATCCCCCCATAATTCATTCACCTTCTAAAAGTCCCACCAATGAGTACATGAGGCTCTATGGGACATTCTTGCTCTACGTCATAATAAAGTATGGCCGCTCTTGCTCCTTTTTGGTTACCATTTGCATGGAATATCTTTTTTTCTATCCTTTCACTTTGAACCTGTGTGTGTTCTTATATCTAAACTGAGGAGATCTTCAGGTTTTAGATATTGACTCAGCCACTCCTTTTTGATTTACATATAAAGTAATTACTAACCAAGAAATACTATTACTGACACTTTGCAAATTGTTTTCTGTATTTTGTAGTTAATTTTGTTTTTGTCTCTCTCAATATCTTCCTTTGTACTTTATTAATTTTTGTAGTAGTATACTTCGATTTTGTTCATATTTTTGTGTATCCCATACAGGTATTTTCTTTATGGTTACCATCGGCATTAAATAAAACATATAATTAAAACAATCTATTTTAAACTGATAAAAACTTAACTTCAACTGCTTCCAAAAACTCTGTTCTTTATATGTCATTGGTGTCAAAAATTACATCTTTTTATATCTTGCAAAATTCTGTGGCAGAACTAAAAATGATTCACATACTAGTATTATAGACTGCTAAGGAAGGTAGAAATACTATAGGCAGTCAGACAGGGCTGGGCCCTCAATGGAGTCACTACAACTATGGCTGGAGGCGCATCCATTGAAGGTCAGGACTCGAGATAAGGCTGAGGGATAAACAATGAACTGAAGATCACACTCATCTGATGTGATAAAGTCTAGGTCACCCAGGTGGTCGACCAAGACCTCCAGATCCACCCCATCCTGGACTGTCTTTATTCTTTCCATGTCCATTTGCTGTGACCTTCTTCTCCATTGGGTCAATATTACCTAAGCGACTACACTTGTAATATTACTGGTTAATCATCATTTTGACACACATTGTACCCACCTCTCGATTTTGCTCTATAAAACTTCCCCTGAAAAGTGAGGTCGTTGGCAACCCACTCGGGTCCCCTCCTGTCTCTCAGGAGCTCTCTTTCTCTCTCTCAATAAATTTCCTACTTTTAACCTCATTTGTTCCTAAGAATTCATTCTTCGACTTTGGGGAACACGAACTCTGCATAATTGACATCTAGCAGGTTGGGAATTATATTTTTTCCCCTATATCACTACCATTACAGTATTACAAGACTCTGTGTTTTTCAATATCTTTAGCAAAAACCTTTATCTTTTGTGGTAACTGCCTAGCATCTCCATTTAGTATTTCTTGGTAGGCAGGTTTAGTGGTGATGATGTATCTCAGGTTTTTTTAATCTAGGAAAGTCTTTATCCTCCATTTTTGAAGGGCAATTTTGCTGGATATGGTATTTTTCTTCGGCAGACTTTTTTTTTTCTCTCAACACTTTGAATATAACATGGTACATGCCAAATTGATTTTTTTTCTTTGTTTTTGACTTTAGGCAGTTTGCTCCTAATGCATCTTGGTGTATCCCTTTCAGCTTTAGCCTTGTTGTAATCCTTTTAGTTTTTTAAATATGGGCATACATTTCCTTGTTTAAGCTTTGAAAGGTTAGCTATTATTGCTTGAAGTAGGCTTTCCAGCCCTTTCTTTTTTCCTTCTCCTTCTAAAATTTCCATAACGTATGTATTGGTTTCTTGATGATGTCCTGTAAATTCCTTATGTTTTTTGCACTCTTCTTTATTCCTTTTGTTCCTCTGACACAATAACTTCAAATGCCCATCTTCACCCTCACTGATTCTTTCTTTGGCCTGATCAAATTTTCTGCTGAATTCTTACAGTGAATTTTACAGTTCAATTGTTGTATTCTTCAATTCTAGAATTTCTGTTTATTTCTTTTTATAGTTTCTCTTTGACAATACTCTCATTTTGTTAATGCATCATTTTCTTGTTTTTGTTCACTTGTTTTTCTGTGTTTTCTTGTAGTACACTGAACTTCTTGAAGACAACTATTTTGAATTCTTTTCCAAAGCTTTATTTTGTTCCTTTGATTGGGCTATGTTTCCCTGTTTTTTCATGTCTTGCTATCCCCAACCCCACCCCCTGGGATATGTAGATTTGAAAAGCAGCCCTCTCTTCAGTCTTCACGGACACACTGCCTGCAGGGTAAGGTCTTCACTAATAGCCCAGCTGGGGTCTCACACACCTTTGCTGGCAAAGTGTTTTTTCCCAAGGAGAGATTTTCCAACTTCTCCTCAGAGTAGGGTAATTCCTTGCTCACTCTGCTGTGTATCATCAGTAATGCAGGTTCTCTGGCTCTGAAACAAGCCCCAAGTTCTTCTTTATTCTTCACAGCCTCCAAATCTGCTAGGAGTCAAGTGAGACAGAAAGCCGTCTCTCCAGCAGTCTCTGCAATGCTGGAAAACAGTCCACGTGTTCCACTCTTCTCCTTCGCTCTGTTCATTTATTCATTTTCTCTTGGTTGCCCCCAGAGAACATGGGGCTGCTAGCTGACAGGAAGGTCTGTCACACTTTGCAATACAGCAACTCTTCTCCCTGTTCCTGGTCTGGCTGTTCTTGTCTCTGAGCTTGCTGGGGGGCTGTGACTGGCATGAGAGGGTTCTCATAAAGACACTTTGGACTGTGTATTGTTCATTAGGTATCTAGGTGAACTAATGAGGTCTGGACTTCCTAGTTTACCATCTTGTGATGACATCATGGAACTTCACTTTTTTAAGCCCTTATAATTTGTATGATTTAAAAATTCAACCTCTAATATCTTAAAATTTTATTTTTTTATATATTTAAATGCAATTGAGTTTTACCTATTCACATTTAAAATCAAACTCATTAAACATTTTATTAATTTTTATACCAGTGGGGTTTTTCTCTTCTATGTATGCAAGCACATAATCCATCTCATCCTTAACTCATCTTGGTCCCCAGTGTATACTTTCCTTCTAGCTATGTTGACTAGAGTTGATTTATGGATATTCTTTATTAGTTTAAGCATATTATTCTGTATCACTTGAAGTGATTTTATTATTTTCCTGTTAATTTTATGTAATATATAATTATGTTATGTAATGTTATATAACAATGTTAATGTAAAAAAATAAATTATTTCTAATGTTAATAATCCTTCATTCCTAGTTAAACTCAACTTAGTAATGGTATATTATGCCCCCTTATATATTTCTGAATTTTATTTTGGGGTTTTATATCCGTGTTCATGCGAATAACTGACTTATGAAATGTGATTTTCTAATTGCTTCTGTCATATCGACTGTCAGTGCTACTCTACATCCATAAAATGACTTGGAAATATACCCTGAACTATATGTGCAAGATTGGCCATTTTTTTCTTAAATATTTAATAGAACCTGTTAAGAAAACCATTACAGCTTTGTGTTTCACAGAAAGATTTTTGCTTACTGATTCAATTTCTTCAGGAGTATCCCTTATTATGTATATTTTAGCACTCACTGTTTTTACCAGTCATTTCTCTGGGATCTGAGGATATTGAGCATTATTTCATGTGTTCATGGCCACTTGAATATCTTCTTTGAGGAGCTGTCTATTCATATCCTTTCCCCACTTTTAAATAAGGCTATTTCTCTTATTATTAAGTTATAAGTATTCTTTATACATTCTAGATACTAGTTGCTCATCAAGCCCACAATTTTCACTCACATTTCTCATGTTGGAGAGCAAATATTTTTTAACCTCTATCTCTTCTTTTATTTTCTCAGTGGTGTTCTTCGAAGTACTATAGATTTTAATTTTGTTAACACATGATTTATCTGTTTTCTTTTCTTGCCCATGCCTTTGGTATTATATCTCAGAATCCTTCACCCAGTAAGAGGTATTACTCTGATATTTTCTTCTAATAGCTTTACAGCTTTAGCTCTAGCAGGAGAAACCTGAGAAAGAAAAAATGGGCAGCTACAATCTTTAGCTGTAGGGAGGAAGGAAAAAAATCAAGGTATAAAGAGAACAAGCCACAATAATCCTTAAAAATAAAAAAGGTGGGATGCATGGATAAACTGGATGAGACCAACACAAGTGATAATTACGCGAGGTGAAACAAAAACCAAAAACCAAACCAAAACAAACAAACAAAAAAACTATATTTTTTAAAAAGTTAAGATTTATTTAAACATTTTTTAAAAATCTTTTTGAACCAGGTGTGGTGGTACATGCCTGTAATCCTAGCACTCTGGGAGGCTGAGACAGGAGAACTGAAGAGTCAAGTCCAGCCAGGGCAACTTAGTGTCTTAGTGAGAACTGATCTCAAAATAAAAATATAAAAAAAGACTTGGGGAATGTAATTTACTGCGAATGTCCTGAGTTCAATTCTAAACACTGTACAGAAAATTTTTTCTTTAAAAATCACTTTATAATTCTGATTAAATAAAAAAAGTTAGTTTAGGTTATTATGTCTAGGATTAGAAATGTGTATACATCTGAGGACTAAATATGCTGTGTAAATGTGCAAAATTTGTAAAACTAAAGATTCTTAAATTTGGTTCATGCATGTAACCAGTGAGTGCTGTCTTTGTTATGCATTGCACCTGGACTTTAAACACATAAAATACTAAAACTTCTGGTATTTCTACCGTTTATATTCAGTACCACTGAGGTGGGGAAAAAACCTGCCATTCGGACGATCTTATCATTAAAAAAAGTTTTACATCTATTGGCTTTAAACTTAAATAAGCATTTTGTTACAGTATAAACGAGAAACACTTGTACATCAGGTAATAAATCTACTTGCAGTCACTAACAGTTTCCCAATCTTGCAAGAGATCAAAAGTCAGTCTTTGATTTTTGTCAGTAAATAAACTTCGTAGGTCTGTTAAATACAAAAATCCCAGGTTTATAGCTATACGACTGAGTCACAGATTCTAAATTTTGCCTCAGAAGTTAAAGCTAAGTTGCTGTGGAAAGGATTTCTATGTAGCAGTCACGCTAATAGTTGTGGACTTCTTCATATGTTAAAGGTATTTTTGTTACCCAGCTGTACAAATCAAAAATGCAAGGCTTAGGAAGACAACTTACCATGATGGTATCTTCCAAATGCAAACTGTTCTTAATAATAACAGACTCTTTCAGGTCCATGTTTATGTGTTTCTAATTGATTATGATAATTAGATGAGCCTAACACTGTGTTCCAGGAAGAGTCACCCCAACAGCTAAAGGGTTAAGTATTAGTCACTTAGAGAACATCTCTGTAAGCAAGCACATTCTACTTAACAGGACTCAAATTCTGACCAAACTAAACTTTCTATATTCCTAGACTATTATGCTAACTGGGTTTGTTTTGCTCTTTTATTTTTATTTTACATTTTCTTTGTGAAACTCTAGAACCACTGTTGTTAACATTTTTCAGGAGTAGGACTTCTAACAAGAAACCAGAGCAGGATTTTAACAGGATAGGTGGATAGATAGTTATGACAACCATGCCTGCATCCAGAGGAAATGACTTTCATTAATATTAGGACCCACCACTTGCACTTCAAGATCAGCGTAACTGACCTTCTGGGGGTTCAAAGCTAAGGCAGATGAAAGGGCTAAGAGGATAGCCAGTATTTTGACCCGTGCCCTCCAAGGTCAGCCAGGACCCAGGGGCCACAGAATCCCTCTGAAGGCGCCCCCTAACTCTACTGAGTCACCCAACCTCCTCACCAGGGAACTTGCAGGGACTCTTGGGGCCAGAGGCTGGGCCAGGCAACATGCATTCTGCAAAGAGGGGGACCCTTGGAGAGGCAGTGTCCCCGAAGCTTCCAAGGGAAGCCAAGAGGTCAGCAGAACCCTGACCCATCCTAGCAGATGCACAACTCTTAGAGGGGAGGCGCTGTGGGAACCAAAATGCTGTTTGGTCCCAAAAGGAGCCCCTGAGAAGACTTGACTGGCATTAATAGTAAACAGGAGGTTAATTTTTATGACCTACTTGGTCTTAAATACTCAACAGGAAAGTCTAATCTAAGCAGAGAGTAAAACAGTTAACAATAACACAAAAAGTAGAGAGAGCTCTTTGTCCATTTCTCCTTAAAATTAAGTAAAAGAAAAAGGTCTTTCATGGGAAACAGCATAGTTATGGGCCACAATAGGGACAGAGGACAAACTCTTTCCTGGCCCTTAACCTGTTACTTATTAAAAATACATTTTGTGAATTTTTTTTTTAAATAATCAAGGACTCTTCATTCAGCCTACGAATGCCCAATAGGTAACTAAAAGTAGAGCAAATAGTGTTCATTATTTTGTAAAATACTGGGTCAAATTCTTCTCAGCGCCACATGACAGGCATGTTAGTCATTTAGGGAATGTCTACCTAAAAGGTGGCAGAATGAGGTTTACTAGTCTGAGATTTCTCGTCTAGCTCATCCTCCCTTCGAGGCTGAGGACACCAAGATAAGAGTAACTAATTTTCAAGATTGACGGGGACATCCGATTGCCAGCTTTTACAACATCCAGTTCCAGACCTTCCCCTTAAATCAGTCCTGCAAGCAACCAGCCATTGTCGTGAATCTGTACTCACCTGGGTCTCAGGAAACTGCACAAAGACGGTCATTTCATAGGAATGGAATCATCGCTCTCCCAGCTGTGAGGATCCCTGCAGAGCTACAAAACCAGGACTGAGATAGTGACTGACTAGACCCACCTGTCCACCAGCACTCCACAGAACAGGTTTCTGCTCTTTTATGGGCAAGTCATTCTGATTCTCTTCATCAGAGCCTGACCCCTCGAGCAACTCAAGCCGGAGTCCTTTCCCTATCTTCTCTCTTACTTTCTAATTAAAGCTTCTGCCTATAAATTCAGACTATAGTTTCAGATTTATATTACCACTAACGCAGGGACCCACATTGGTCTGGGACACATCCATTTCTTCAGCAGACTTGCCTGGGATTTATTATGAGTGTCTTGGTTACCTTTCTGTCGTTGCTGAGACAAAATACCCGACACCCAAAGTCAGGAGAAGAGAGGTTTATTTAGCTCACAGTTTGTGGAGGTTTCAGTTCACAGTCAGCTATGTCTGAGGCAGGGTGGCATGGCAGACAGGCAGAAGGCAGCAAGGTAAGCAAAGGGGCCTAAGGAGCTTCTTCCTGGGCCTTGTATTTTACCCAGGTTGCTAGGATCAGGGTGGTGCCAAACCAATCAGTGAATTGATTCGGTAATCACATGCCCTTAATCCCAGCACCACACACTCTAGATCCAGCCACCTTTGATCTAGTCACCTCTTACCCTATGAGGCTTTGGGGGCACATTTAGCCACAAACCATAACAGTGAGCAACCGGAAGGTGGACTGGGATGAGAAGTCCTGACCTCTTGCTCCTCGTGGAAGAAAGTCTCTGTCTGGGAGCTAAAGAGTGATGGGGCTTTACATTCTGGGTCACAGCAGTCTGGACTGGAGTCTCCAGAGAGCAGATAACAGAAACCACCTGTGTCCCATACCACAGACTTCCCTCTCTCAGCAGAAGTTCATGTTTGTTTTTTGTTTTTTGTGTTTTTTTGTTTGTTTGTTTGTTTTGGTTTTTTTTGCTGGTGCTGGGGATCGAACTCAGGGACCTGTGTTTGCTAGGCAAGCACTCTAACCACTGAGCTACCCCAACCCCAGAAGTTCATGTTTGGAGACAAGCTGGTCCTGTGTCTCAGCTTACCCTTAAGACCACTTTCACTTTAGATGAGTTCATTTTAAAGTAATTTTCACTTCACTGAGCAGTGGGTCACTGCGCTCCTCAGGCATGTAGGCTGGAGGTTGATCTTCTCAATTTGTTCTTTTATGAATCATAATTTTACTGTCAGGCCTTAAAAATCTTTGGCGACCCCAGGGTAATGAAGATTTACCCCTAGGCTTTTTTCTGCAAATTTGAAGTCTGGTTTTACGTTTAGGTTTATGGTCCATTTGGAATTAATTTTTTCCTGTAAGGTACAATATACAAACTGAAGTTAATTTTTTGCCTATGAACAGCTAAATTTTTCTACCCCATTTATTGAAAAGACTATCCTTTCTCCACTGACTGCTCCTTTTAACTTTGTCAAATATCAATGGATCACAAATGTGTGGGACTACTTTTGGACTATATTCTCTAAAATTGATATATTTTCTATCTTTATTTCAATACTGAACTGTCTATCTTAATTACTGTGGCATGGTGTGGTCACATGATGTAAATTCTATAATTTTGCTTTTATTTTACAAAGTTATACTGCCTAATCAGGTAACTTTACATTTGCATTTAATTTTGGAATCAGTCTGTCAATATCTATAACAAAGCTTGATGTGACTTGATCGGGGTTTCATTAAACATATAAGTAAATCTGTTAAGAATTGAAAGCAGGGCTGCAGACTTAGCTCAGTGGTAGAGCACTTGCCTAGCAAGTGCAAGGCCCAGAGTTTGATCCCCTGCACCAAAAAAAAAAAAAAAAAAAAAAAATTGAAAACAATCTACTTAAGCTTTCACTGATTATTTTACTTATACTTTATAGTTCTCAGTGTTCAAATATGCACATATTTAGGTAGATTTAGACCTACATACCTTTTCTCTGTCAAATAGTGATTTTAAAATTTCCACATGCTGATTGTGCATGGCCAGTATACAGAATAGTAAATAGAATTGATTTACATATATGTTGCTTGTATCTCATACCACAGCTAAGCTCTTTTATTAATTCAGAAGTGTTTTTCAGAGATTCTCTGGAATTTTCTACATATACAAATATGTCATCTGAACATGGGGGTAAAGTCACTCTTTGCAAACTTGACATCATTTATTTCTTTTTCTTGATGTATAACACTGGTGTCTTAGTGCCTTTGGGAGACCACAACACATTGCCACAGACTGGGTAACTTATACTAAAACGCATTGCTCATGGTCCTAGCAGCTATGAAGTCCTTGATTAAGAGCTGGCAAACTGGTGTCTGGTGAGGACCTTCTTCCTCATAGATGATGGAGGTAGCTGCATCTTCACATGGTAGAAACAGCAAGCAAGTTCCCTTGGTCCTTATAAGGGTGCTACTATCATTCCTTATGGAAAAGCCTTCATGACCTAATCACCTCCCAAAGGCCCCACTTCTTAATCATATTACAACTGTAATTGTGTTTTCATTCAATCTCTGAGCCTCTGTCTTTTCATTGATATGCTTACCCCATTATAATTTAAATTGATGTTTTTGGATTAAAATCTTCCATTTTATTACCTGTTTTCAATTTGATCCACCTTAAATTTTTCTTTCCTCATATCATGCAATCCCCCTGTTAATGGAGATTTTTTGATTCTATTTGATCTCCATTACTGATGTATTCATAACTTTTAAAATTTTCAGTGGCTTTCCTAGGTTTTATAACATAGGTGGTGTCTTAGTTACTTTTCTCTCATTGCTGAGACTAAATACCCGACACCCAAAGTTAGGGGAACCAAGGTTTATTTAGCTCACAGTTTGTAGAGGTTTCAGTCCACAGTCAGCTGGGTCCGGGGAGGGTGGCATGGCAGACAGGAAGAAGTCAGAAAGGTAAGCAAGGAATGCAAGCAAGGTGAGGGCCTAAGCAGCTTCTTCCTGTATCTTATATTTTATCCAGGCTACCTGGCTTTAGGGTGGGCAGTACTCCTACCCTTAATCCTAATACCCTTAATCACATCCTTGATCCCAGCAGAACCACGCCAAACCCATCAGTGGACTAATTTAGTAAACACACACTCTATATCCAGCTACCTCTTACCACTTGAGGCTCTGGGGGGACATCTAGACACAAACCATAACAGGTGATTTATTCACCACAGTCTACCTTCCAATGATGATATTTCATTTCACATGTAGTATAAGAAACCTGGTTTCCTCCAAATGTGGTGCTGGCTTGGTCGTGGGGTGATGTTATTGGGAGGTGGGAGATCTGTTAGGCATCATGAGAATCAAGGTCATTGGGAAAATACCCTTGAGGAGGGTAGTGGGGCTCTGGCCCCTTTCCTCTTTCCTCTTTAATCCGTGGCTCTTAATGAGATGAGAGTTTTTCACTATGACACAGTCCCACCATGACACGCCACCTCACCACGTGTCCAAAGCAATGGACTCAATTGATCACAGAGTGGAATGTCCTAAACTCTGAGTCAAAATACACTTTTTCAGTTAATTACCTCAGGTTTGTTATTATATTAATGGGAAGCTGACTCACACAGAATCTATAACAGTATATTCTCAATCATTCCCTCCTACCCTTTCTGCTATTATGGGCATACACTTTGTTTACTTTTCCATATGTTATAAACATACAACAGACTGACAATATTACTGCCTTAGACAATTAAAATTTAAAATGTATTTCTCAATTATGTGTGTTCCATTTCCAGCACTTGTGCGTGCATGTGTGTGTGTGTGTGTGTGTGTGTAGATCCAAATTTCTGCTGGTATTAGAATTTTTTTCTGCCTGAAAAACTCCCTTTTTACATTTTGCTAGTAGCAAATTCTCTGTTTTTATTTGTCTATAAAAATACGTTTCCATTTTTTTAAAGATTTTTTTTTGCTAGGTACAGAATTTTTGTGTAACAGTTCATCCTTCAGCACTTTATAAAGATGTTAGTTCATTGTCCTCTGACTTATTTAGTCTCTGAGGTAAAGCATGCTATAATTCTTATCTTTGTTTCTCTGTGTGTAATATGTTCTCTTTTTCTGGCTATCTTCAGGGTCTTTTCTTTGTCTTTTATTTTCAGAAATTTAAACATATGTAAATATAACATATACAAGTATAGTTTCTCTTTGTCTTTATCACTGTGTTCTCTAACCTTCTTGGATCTATGCTTTGGTGATTTCAATTAATTTTTAAAATATTCTCTGCTAATATTTCTCACATATTTCTTTCTTTCTCTTTATTTTTTCCCTTTACATTCAAATAATATATATGGCATACCATTTGGTATTGTCTACAGTTCCTGGATACACTGTTTTGTTGTTGTTGCTGCTATTTGTTTGCTTTCCTAGGTTTTATTTTGTTTTGTTTTATGTTTTTTCTTTCCTTTTTGTGTTTCTATGAACTTATCTGCAAATTCACCTTGTTTCTTCAGAATATACTGTCTCATCTATGTTCAGTCTGTTGATGGCATTTTTCATCTCTATGATCATGTTTTTCATTTCAAGTATTTCCATTCAATTATTTCATGTAGTTTACATCTCTCTGCTGAAATTATCAATCTGATCTTGCATGTTGCCAGCTTTTCCTTTAGAGCCTTTAGCATATTAATGATCATTATTTTAAATTTTCTGCCAGACAGTTTTAATCTCCTGTCCTTTTGCATAAGGCTCATCATTTTTTGTTTTAAAAAAAGATGTTAAGCTGTAGCAACTGCTGTGAATAATTTTCATGCTTGGAAATGAGCCCACCCTTCCTTCTGCTAGCTCTTTAATGTTTGTGTTCCATTGACTTAGCTATGAGTTGGGCTGGATCTGAGGTTTTATGCTGCTATGTGTACCCTCAAGATGCACCATGTTTCAAATTCTAGTGTAGGCCAGTGTCTAGGATGGGGGCTGCTTTGCTAAAACTTTTACTTCTCTGTCTCAGAAGAGCAAGCAGTTTAATGGCTTTCCCCCATGGACAGTGGGGATGATGGAGAATGGGGAGAAGTTACCTTCACTACTAGGAAGCTTTCTCAAGAGTCTCTTCAGTTCTCTCTATGAGTACCTGGTGGAGTTCATTCACGGTTTAATTAATTGCATATGTATAAATCATCTACAACATATAAAGTCTGTTAATTGGGGTGCACCAATTTTACAGACTGCTTGTTGTCTCATAGAATTTTCTTACTCTTTGAGGCCATTTTACCAACTGTTTCATAGGGCTTTCTGGTTATAGTGTCTTGTCATCTGCAGACAGAGATAGTTCTGTCCCCCTTAAATAGATCACTGACTTTATGACTGAAGTGTATAGATTTAATCATAGCAAGACATATTCATCCATTTCTTTCAAGACCTTGAATAAAAATGGGTGTTGGATGTTTAATTTCCATCCTCTTGTGGCCAGAAAACACCTCAAGTTATACTTTCTAGAATAAGTTCATGGGAGGTTAGCTTTCAAACTCCTTTCTTATACATAAAAAATGCTGCCTTATCTAACTAATAGTTCTGCTGAGTGTATCATTTTCAAGCTAAGAAGATTTCCCCTCAATCCTTGAAGAAGGATCTTTTTAGCACATCACACTACGGATCTCATTCCTTGGCCAGGGACCCATGTGCCCTCTCTCCTCTTATCTTCCTCAAAAGGCATGACAAAGTATTCAAGTGTGAATCTTTTTCTCAATCATTCTATTAAGCAACTCAGGAAAATTTTTATTTAACAACCCCTCCTTTGAGCTCTGGAAAGATATTACTCTTTTTTTTATTTCCCACTGTAGTAAACAAAATAATCACCCTCCAGAGATATCAAGTGCCAATGTCTGGAATCTGTGAATAGGTTATTCTACATGCAAAGGGGGACTTTGAAGATGTGATTAAGTTTAAAATCTTGATGTGGATCCCCCAGCACCACAAAAAAAAAAAAATCTTGACGTGAAAAATCCTGTTTTATCCTGGTGAACTCACATAATCACAAGGGGCTTCCTAGGAAGAAAGAAAGAGGCTCAGAGTCAGAATAGTGGAGGCAGAGGGAGAGAATGTGCCATGACGATGGAGGCAGTGATCAGACTTCTGAAAACATTGCTCTGCTGACCTTGAAGATGGAGAAAGGTCACGAGCCAAAGAATGCACATGACCCTTAGATGCCAGAAAAGGCAAGGAAGCAGCTTCTGTCATGCAGCTTCCAAAGGGACGACCCTGCTTATACCTTCATCTTAGGACCTCAGCGCTCCGTAGCTGCAGACGATAATTCGACACTGTGCGAAGCCACCAAGCCTGAGGTACTGCCTTACATCAACTGTAGGAACCACTGCACCTCCCCCCATTCTTTCTCTGTTCATTGTTTTGAAGTCCTGCTACTCACATTTTGGATCTCTGGATTGATTCACACATCTCTTAACTAGCCTCTCATACTTCCTACCTTTTTCTCCTCTTCCCCTAAAGTGAGGAAATTACTTTGATGATTTTTCCATTTTTTTTCTTGATTTTAAAAAAGATCTGGCAATCATATTTCCAATCTCTCAACTTTTTCTCAATCCCAGGCTTTTCCTTGATTCTTCTTTGTGGTTTGTGGATATAATATCTCCTCAGATGTCTCCGGGATGTTAATTTAGACTCTTCTGGAAACAGCTGTTACTCTGTTCGCCTCGGCCCTTTTGTCTTGCTTACCTGTGAGAGACAAAACTGATGCAGACTGGCAGCCGGCAAGCGTCCCTTTCTTTGTGTTCCCAAGGCTGCTTAGTCTGCAGGCCTCTCCCTTTCCTGGGAAGGCTGGCTTAATTCTATGTGGGACTCCGAGTCATGGCAACTGTCAGCCTTCGCCAGAACCAGTCTTCTTCACCTGCACCAAGACACCAAGTTCACGAGGGCTTCACCCTGATGGATACTAACCTTCCTCCCACATTCTCCTCAGTTTCTTAGAAGATGCCTTAGTCAGCTCAGGCTGTTAAAGCAGAAGACCACAAACAACAGAACTTTATTTCTCACAGTCGGAAATCCAGGCTTAAGGTGATGGCTGGTCCATGTCTCCCTACTCCTGGTTCATGGAAACAGCCCTGCTCACGGTGTCCTCATGCAGTGGAGCAGGGGAAGATCTCACCAAGGCTCCTTTATAAGGGCACAGATCCCAATAATGAAAGCTCCACCCTCCAGATCAATCAGCTCCCACAGTCTCCACTTGCTGATATCGTCACCTTGGGAGTTAGCTGTTAACAGATGAGTTGGGGTGGTGGGGACAGATATCAACATCTGGTCCACACACAAGCATATCATTGGTTCTGCACTGTGTAAACTCGATGTTTCTGGCCTGTGTAGCACGCATGGAAGAGCTGGGATTGGAGGCAGGCAGAGAGCTCACTCCTCTGCTCCCTGAATAATCCTTCCATCTATACCCCCAAGTAAATCCCCTGCCCCACTCACGCTTTCCGTGGGCCCTGAGCTTGCAGCCTGCTGGGCCACTCAGAGAGGGTAGCGTCTCTTCCAGACCCTCCTCCCTGCCCTGTCCCCCAAGCATGTACCTGGCTGCTCTGGTTTACAAATCTATGCTATCTTCTGGAAGTCCATGAAAGCCAGGACTCAGCCATCTCCCCTGTGGCTCACCCTCCTTTTCAGCTCTGCCTAGGATTATTTGGCTGTTTTTAAGGGCTCTGGAGAGGGAAGGGAAGAAAAGGGTTGTTCAGTCTGCTGTCGTCTGCTTATGCCCATGTAGTCCTCTGGTCGGTCTGTACATCCCTGACACACATCTCAGTCCTCGCCATACTCCTGGTGACACTGTACCTGGGAGGAGTCCTCTTCCCTCACAAAGACCGAGCCATCCCACAAATTGATTGCCGTAGCTCAGCTATGATGCTCCAGCCCAACAACATCACCCTATAACCACTGACAAACTGTTTTCATGAGAAATATAATTGACTGTAAACTCTCAAGAAGGTGAATCAGGATTATTTTCAGCTATAGGTTAAAGCACCTAATACAACAGTGACTCAAACAAGGCAGCAGTTTATTCAATGCAGCAGGTAGGAAGTCCAGGTCTGTTGTGGAGGCCACACCATGTCAGCGATTCAGGCTCCAATTATGTTGCCTTGGCCATGTGTCCCATTTCTGTGATTACCTCGTGGTCTGAGATGACTGCTGTAGCTCCAGCCACTGTGCCCACATTTCAGCCAGCATGAAGAAAAAGAGGAAGGACTCATAGGTTTTCATCTTAAAGTTACTTCATGGCATAGAAGTTGTCCATGACACTGCCATTCACCACTCACCGCTATTGGGCAGAACTGGTCCAGAGAGCTGTGTGCCAAGCTCAACAGCAAAAGTCCCATCATTAAGGAAGGGAAATATATGGTGGAGCCAAGAGGTACCATGTCTTCTTCCTGAGTTGACTCCTCCATTCTGGAGACAAGAATTGTGGAGGTTTTGGTGTTGAATATATCACCCCATGTTATCCAGACTTGAACAAAAGATCCTTCCCCAGATTGGTCTGGAGTCAAAAAGACGCTACGAGAACCAGGGCAATCGGGGGACTGATCTGTTCTCAACGCTGTGGGAGTGGAGACTGTCAGTTTGAATCAGCCGCAGAGCGGCAGAGGGACGGCACAGCAAAGGCCAGACAGCTCATTCCCAAGGCCCTTCGCGCAGCCCGCCCTCCCTCTCTGCCGCTTTGCCTGCCGGGTCCCCAGGGTTCCGGCCCTGAGCTTCAGTTCAGCCAGAGCCCATGATACCAGCAAAGCTGCTTGTGAAAGAAAACAGTTCACAAACATCCTCCCCGTCCCTCCAAGACGAACATTTTAAAAAGTATTTTTTCCCGCATTTTAGTATCTCTTGTTTTCATAAGGCCCTTTACTGCCATCAGCTGAGCCCAGAGCACTCTGCACATCCCTGGGGAGGGCCTGCCTGGGTAGAAAGAATTCTAGACAAGTGAGCTGCAGAAATCCGCGTTTGGTGACAAGTTGGGCTTGCCTCCAGGGCCTGCCTCCCAGCTCCACCCCAGCTCTGCTGCGCCTCAGCTGCCCCAAGACACAGCTCCTGTATCTCGGCAGGCGGGACCATGTGACAGCCTGGGACCAGTGCCTGCTGACAGCCAGTCAGGAGGTGACCACTGGCCCTGGCTCCAGATGGGGATGTTGGGGCTCAATGGCCAGCCCGGGGTCTTCTGCACACTGACCCCCCCTCCCCCAAGTGGAGCTGCCTTTCTGGGCCCCTGTCACCGGCACCGTGCTGGGCATCTTGGTATCCACAGCATCTCACTGTCCCGTGTGCACTCGCTTTGGTCCTGTCCCTTGCAGGACCTCCATGGCATGGGTCCCCTCTTCCTTTCAGAGGCAGCAGGGACTGTTCTCTCCCAGGAAGTGTCTCCCCCCGGAACCATCCAGGGTCAAAAGGGAGAGCAGCAAAGCTGGAGTTGGGCCTGCCTCTCAGGTGAGCTGCTCCCAGCCCTTCTGTGCCTGACAGTTTCGTGCAAGATCCTCCTGCAGGTGCCTCAAGGAATCCGCTAGCACCCACTCTGAGAAGTGCAGGGTCAGTCCTAGTCACAAGTATGCTCCCCACTGGGGTGGACACTGGGGCCGCTCGTCCGTGTGCCACTTCTCCTCCGGGCAGCCACATTTTCTAAAGTCCATGGCAGCAGGCTTTGCCACCGAAGGACTCTTCTTGCAAGGGCACTGTCATCCTGTGGAGAGGCTGGGTTAGGGTTCCTCTCCTCTCTTCAGGGCAGGAAGGCCACTCTGCGACAAATGACACCATGTGACCTATAGGGAGGTCACAGTGGGTGTGAGTTTCTGCCTGGTGCTCTTGGGACATTGCCTTCGAAACAGCCTTCGTCACACTCCCCAACTCCTAACTCAAGACAACCTAGGGGCTGGGGATTTAGCTCAGTGATTAGAGTGCTTGCCTTGCAAGCACAAGGACCTGAGTTCGATCCCCGGCACCACAAAAAAAAAAAAAAAAAAAGACAACCTGGATGCGCAGCCACGCAGGGGCAGCAGACTGGCCAAAGGACCCTGGGAGTGGCCAGTGACTTAGCGCAAAGAGCATAGCACTACGAGCTAGAAGACACAGTGCCCCATGCTCTCCAGGATGTAGGACAGTGCCTCCCTCAGAAAGTGACCTGGTTGGGGCTGGGGATTTAGCTCAGTGGTTAGAGTGTTTGCCTTGCAAGCACGAGGCCCTCAGTTTGATCCCCAGCACCCCCCGCCCCAAAAAAAGAAAGTGACCTGGTGGCATCTGGGCTTCCAGATGGGTGCTCAAGGCCCCGGGTGCTCGAGGTGCTAAATCAACTCACCATCCCCTTTATCCCACCCAGTGCACCCATCACACCCAGCCAGCCTTCACAGCATAACTGGCATCCACCACTGGCCACCCAGTGCCACCTACCTTGGTCCAGATTCCATCACTCGTCTCCTGGAGCTACACGCTGTCTGGCCTCCCCCACTCCATTTTCCACACAGCTGAGCAATCTGCCAGGGTTATCACACCTCTGCTAGAACCACCAGGGGCTCCCCATTTCCCTGCAGGATGTGCCTCCCCCCACAGCCAATTCTCCCTGCACTGTCCCCTCCCTCTACCCACTCTGGTCTACGCAGGCCTCCTGCTGTCCACACCAGGCAGGCCCCAGCATTTGAGCTTTCTTAGCCTGGAAAAGCACACTTGAGGCTTGCTAACTCACTTTTTCAGACCTGCATTTAAGTCGTCTGCTCAAGAAGGCCACCCCAGTCAACCTGTTTAAGCTGCTGCTCAATCTCCTCACCCTGGGGTCCCCCCTCTCTTCACCATTGTTTTCTGTGTGTCTTATTTGCCACCTGACCTGCATACTTAGTCCAAGTTGAGCACCCCAAATCCAGAAACCCAAAATCCAAAATGTTCCAACATCAGACACTACTTGGTGACAAGATGCCACAAGTGGAAAATGCCACATCATAAAAGATTCGAGCACAACATTATTACAAATATTGTATAAAATTACCTTCAGCCTATGCATATAAAGTGTATATGAAACATAAATGAGTTTTGTGTTTAGACTTGGGTCCCTTCCCAGATATCTCTCTTTATCTGTATGTAAATATTCAACCAGCCAAAAAAATCTGAAAATACTTTTGGTCCTGGGCACTTCAGATAAGGGACACTCAACCGGTATGTGTTTCTTGTCCCTCCGCAACTAAAATGTAGGCCTGAGAGCAAACGCAGGGTCTCTTGTCGTGTCCTGTTGGCTGCCTCACTCCATGCGTTCCTATAAATACATGTATGTGGAAATGTCCCCTCTCCTGGACAGAAGACCAGACAGAGGGACTTGACCAAGACAGGGACATCCTGAGAGCACAGGACTTGGCCCCTGGCAGGCTGTGAGCACCCAATGGCCCTGGGTCACTTGCTTTCTACCTCAGTGAGTCCAAGCAGAGCCAATGACAGCCTGGGCCTCTGAGTCATCCTCCCCACAGGAACACCACGGGAAGCCCCTGACTGAGGGACAGGCTAAACGTGAGGGACAGTTGAAGCTTCCAGGAGTCCTTCAGCATGGGGAGGAGGCACCAGGGTGTGGGGCCCGTGTGCCTGGCTGGAGCCCAGAGCCAGGTCCTCAGCTGTCCTTGGGCCCTGCCTGGCAGATAGGACAAAGCAGATGTGCACGGGCACAGAGCCCCTGGGCCACAGGACACTCCCTCCTGGTGGCTGGTGCTCCTCTGCCCCACAGCGGCCCCACCCTGGCACACCTACCCACTGTAGTGAGCCGGCTCTGACTCACCACCCGCATTGTCCTGTACCCAGCTAGGGGAAGCACAGGTTTCCGCACCCTTGGACCTCATCTGGGAACAGAGGGGGCAGGCCCAGGCCTGGACTGGAGCAGTGGGTGTCAAGGAACCCGCAGGGCTGGCCTTAGCGCCTGCGTGGGCAGGATGGCTCTGGGAACCAGAGAGGATTATCTGGTGGTTTGGCAGACTGACTGCAGAGAACTCGAGGGTGCAGACACCAACCCCCACCAGGGGGGCCCTGGCTTTGAAAAGAGTCAGCTTCTTCAGGAGGGAATGGGGCAGCCAGGCCACGTGGGATCATCGGTCTACCTCTCTGAAGGCCTTGACCTCAAGCGCCATCCTCTCCACCAAGGCAGGGAGAGGGGCGCATGCTCTGTCAGGGACGCACAGGACCCTCTAACCCAGGTGAAGCTGAGTTTCCTGGGTGCTGTCTCCAGGAAAAACACAATGAGGCTGCAGCCCCGCCCAGCAGAGCAGATCAAAGGCGGCCCTGCTCTGTGGGCCATGGGAGAGTGTGGGCCCTTAGCAGGGCTTCCTGCTATCTGCTGGTGCATCCTGCTCTGGGCCTGGGGCTGCCCTGCAAGGGTCCCAGGCACCCAACATGGCAGGCCCCTCCTGTTCCTGGGTTCCAGCATTCCTGACCTCTTGCTTGGTCCTCCAGAGCCTACGGCTCTGTCTGCTCCAAAGTCAACCTCGGGGGACTGTGACCCAGGACAAAGGGGGCTTGGAGGGGATTAGTAGCCTTGTAAGCCTCAGAGCCCGAGGAGGACGGGTGACTGGAAGCCAGCACGTCGAGCAGACGTGCACACAAGCTTGCTCCAGTAGAACCCGGGGTGGGAACAGCAGCCCCCAGGGTGTCCCAGGGCTATCACCACTGGACAGAGGCTGGGGAGGATGCGGGGTTGGTGACCACTTTCCCTCACCCTCTAATGTCCACACAGCCTGCCTTCAGGCTATCTGACCTGGCAGCCCCATCCCCTGATGCCCAGGCTGCGGCCTTGGTGCCGTGAGCGAACCTTGAGCACCAGGCTTGTCAGAACCAAGACAGTGTGTGTGTGTGTGTGTGTGTGTGTGTGTGTGTGTGTGTGTGTGTGTGTGTAGGGGGGCGGGGTTCATGGAAAACAACGCCAATTACAGGCCCCACCCCACCCAAGTTCGGGGTGCTGTGTGGTGGGAACCAGTCCAGGCAAAGGCCTTATCCGAGGGATCAGGCAAATTATGGGGTAGCTGTCGAGCAGACGTGCGCACAGCAGACACCTTATTAGGTTAATTATGGGCTCTGGGCCCACCAGGGCCTCGCCAAACTTGAGATAAACTTGGTCAGCCAGGGGAGCAGTTCCAGGGGAGGGTGGGAGGCGAGCTTGCCAAAGGTCCTGAGGCGTGGGGGGCGATGGCGAAAATGATGGGGACCTCACGTCCAACCACAAGCTCTGCTCCGTCTACTTCCCCATCTGCAGAGTTCACCCCTCTGATGTTTATAATGGACCAGGAACTGTGTCCTCTGGATAGAGTTGGGCCTGCTGCTGCTGCTGATGTTACTGAAAGAATCAGTTTTGCACTGCACACAGATTGGCCCTCTTAGTCCAAGAAACAAACAAACGCCCACTTTTTTTTTTCTTTTTCTTTTTTTTTTTTTTTTTTTGGTAGTAGAGATTAAGTCCAGGCCTTTTCCCACTAGTCTACATCCCTAGTCCTTTTTTTATTTTTTTATTTTGAGACAGGGTCTCACTCAGTTGCTAAATGGCCCAGATTGGGCACCAACTCATGATCCTCCTGCCTCAGACTCCCAGAATATTAGAATTACGGGCTACATGGCTACACCCAGCTCCCTCCTCATTTTATAGGTGGAGAAACAGAGGCTCGAGGATGTTAAGTGACTTGCTACTAGCTATCAGAAACCCCACCCAAAGGCCAGAAAATCGAGAAGTCGACCAGGCCCTAAAGGGGAAGCGTGCAGGAACCTCCCAGAGCAGTCAAATTTGCGGGGACGGCGGGGGGGGGAGGGAGAGAGCAGCAAAGGAATGGGGGCCAGCCAGCGCCCCTCATTCCTGGACAGTGACACTGGTGGACAACTGCTGGCCCTGCCTGGGCTCGTGACCTGCAGCTCTTGCCTGCCAGGCGTGTCCCTGGGGAGCAGAGGGCGCCACTGCCCCACGCTGCCCCAGCCACAGTGTGTCGCGGGCGTGGCCTGGTGGCCAGGGCGCGGGTGGGCGCGGTAGGTTGTTCGCCTCTTGGGTCAGGAACCGGCTGGGCGGAGTGTGCGGCCTCCTGCTGCCCGCCCCGCCTCAGGGCGCCTGGCCTGTCGCCAGCACCCCAACCCCTTGCCCCAGTCAGTTTCAGCCACGTGGGAAATGACCTCTGGGTCTCTACCTGTGGCAACGTGAAAGGCGAAACCTGTGCTGGAGCAGAGAGCCTGTGCACTGGGCTGGTGGAGGCGGAGACCCAGTGATCACGGGGCTCCTCTCTGTCCACCAGCCTCCCTAATTCGGGCCTGTCCCTCTGCGCAGAAGGCCCAGCACACGCTTGTCCCTGTCCAAAAAGCCCTCGAGACCTAGTTTGCAGTATCCAGCAACCTCCCTGGGCCCACCGGGCTGAGCCAGGGCAAAGCGGGCCCAGACACAGGGCCTCTCCCGGGAGTGCCAGAAGGAGATACTCAGTAACCTCTGGTCCCTCCCCAAGGTCCCTGCATCTCCCACACCACCCGCCTCCACCCGAGTTAGGTTTGAAAAGAGGAGTGTGTTAAATTCCCCTGAAATTGGACCTAATAGCCTGAACCGGACTTGTCCGACTCTTTTTGGTCCTTTTTTCATAAAATGAAAGAAGGGTGCAGCCTTGACTTCCAGCGTTGATCTTCAGGGCAACATCAGGCCTGGCAGAGGCACCAGTCTCAGGGAGGTTGCTGGGACACCCAGGACCTGCCCAGACCGCCTGAAACCGATTAACAAGACCTGCAGAAGCTGCCGGTGCCTGCCAGGCTGGGAGCACACCTGGCTACCATGCCCCTCTGCTCCCTCTGACCTGGTCCCCTCCAGATGCCCACCTGCTTCCTCCCAAGCTCAGCAGCTCTCAGGGCTTCTTCACTACAAGCTGCCCTACAGTGGCTCTCCACTCCCTTTTCCTTCTGAACTGCCTGATCTGTCTAAATGTCCCCTCACCAATGGTGAGACGCGCATGCATGAGTCATGGTGGAGTCAAACCCCTCCACTCAGAGGCCGGAAGCCTCTGCCCTGCGAACACTAGCCATTCACAACTGCCTCCCTGCTGGTCTCCTTTCTTCAAAGGCAGTGCCACGCTTCTGAGCAAGGACAGAATAAGGTGCCTGCCGCCTCAGCCCACCTCAGGTAAAGAACAGAAAGACCACACAGAGGCAGGGTGGCTGCCATAGTAGGTACCACACCCGCAGACCAAGAAGTTGCCTACCTGGGTGACCTGGCCCTCCTTCCAGGGTCTTGGTTCACATTGGTACTGACAACGTTGATGCCCTTTCATGGCCCATCCAGGTCCCCACCTAATGAACCATACTGACAATGTGAGCAAGGTCACCCAGGATACAAAAGGCTTCAGAAGCTGCGTTGGCCTACCCTAAATCCTGGACAGAATCCTCCATGTCCCTCACTGGCCCTGCCTGATCACTGACCCTCTCTGTGTCCCTACATACAGCCAACTAGTCATCGGCATCTGTCCCCCACACCAGTGGTGCCCTTAGCTCCTACTTCTCACATACCTCAGCCCTCCACTCTACCCAGTGCCAACTCTGCGCATCTGCTGCATGCTTGTGTCTTTTGCTTTGGAGCAGCACCCCTGTCCTCTCCCCGACAAAGGCCTCTCCATCCCTCCAGGGCTGCCTTACTCCATTTCCTGTCACCATGACAAAATACCCGAGACTGAGTGATTTATGAAAAGTGGAAGCTTGCATGGTTTTGAAGGCTGAGGAGTCCCAGACCCAGCACCTGCCTCTGGGGAGTATCTGCATGCTGTATTGTCACATGGCAGAAGGCACCACAAGGCCAGACATGAAGCATGCCAGCTCGAGGCTCTCTTCTCTACCACCACTAATGCTGCCATGGAACCCCACCCTCATGACCTCATCTGATCCTGATCCCTCCCAGAGACCCCACCTCCTAACCATTAACATATGAATGTGGGGATCATGTTCCCACATGTGCATTCCAGAAGGACAAACATCCCCAGAACAATCTGATGCTCGATGGCCTGTGTACTCTGCCCACCCACCCTCCCTCCCTGCCACAGGCCCAGGCACGTGGGACTGCGTGCGTCAGAGACGGCGGCTCTGCCCCTAGTGAGCTCAGGGATGCTGGCCAAGGGAGCGAGTGAGCCTCAGCCTCCCGCATGTTCCTTCCTCATTTGTGCCTGCGCCCAGCGAATATGTACTGTGCGCCTGCTAGGGTACCAGACTCGCTTAAGGCACAGGAAGACATCTGCTTGCACTGAGTCCTCCAGTGGAGATGACTAAAACGCAACAAAAAGCAGAAAGGCAAAAACTGCCTGACAGTGAGGAAAGAAAAAAAAGGTGGAAAGAGCAACAGAGCTGCTTCAGACCAGGTGTCAGGGGCCTCAAAGACTAGATCGGAGCCCCTTCTCCATTCCAGGGACAGATGGAAAAGCCAGGAAGGCTGTGTGGTGGTGAGGAGGGCAGGGGAGGATGGACCTGCCCGGAGAGGCGCGGGGCTGTCGGCCAGGCCGCAGAGAGGGGTGGTTCTGAGAGATAGGGTCAGCTGTAGGGATTAAAACAGGTGACTTTTTTCAAAAGTGGTTGTGGCACAGTAGACTCAAGACACAGCCAGGAGGATGGGCTGCTCGGGGGGCGGGGCAGAGCTTACAGCTTGTGGGGACCTTCTCTAGCCCCCTGTGCATCAGAGGAGTGGCCAGAACTCCCCCAAACCCACTCCAGCTCTTTGTTCCATTCCCACTCAATGGAAGATTGTTGAGGGCCTCAGGTGCTGTAGTTTGTGTACGAAAGTCAGGGCTTACTTTATTTAGCATTTAAAATTTTATAAATTAATATTTAATTTATTAAATTTACAAATGTAAGGGCCTAGTTCTTCCTCGAGCTTTTAAATTCAACTTCATTAATGTTCTTATTTTATAAAGAAGCATAGTAAACTGTAACCATCACTTCCAGGGGAGGAGGGAGACACTTTGATTTATGTTTGGTCTGTCTGCATATCTGTTAATTAAATCTCTTCAAATATATTAAACTGTATTTGTTCATTTAATTTGTAATTGCTTTTTAAATTCTTCACTAGTCTCAGTGGCAAAAAGAATAGGGAAAGGGAAATGAAAAGGGAAGACTTTAAGTACTCGTTATAAATTTAACACATTAAAATCTGATAAGTCAAGTTCTCTACATGTCCCAATATTTTAAAGGAATGTAGATTTCAATCTACCATCTCAAATCTAAGTTAATTACTTAAATATAACTCAGTGTTCATTACAGGGCTGGTCTGTGACGCTAATGGGCTGGCTTATCTTAAACATGACGAAGGCTGACAAGACCAACGTGTACGTTTGACATTGTTGAAACTGTGCCTTTGATCTCATGAACATCTGGATGGATGGCTCCATGACTTTGTTATCCATGACAGTATCAGAGTCATCTTTCCAAGGCGTGTGGGTTACAGTCCTGGCTGGAAGCACCTGTAATGTGCAGAGCGGCCTGTCCCCAGCACCCCACCAGGAAGCCGAGCCTGTGCCACAGCTGTGCCGCCAATTCCTGCCACATGACAGAGAAGGAGTGTTTTCCCTTTTGAGTCCCTGGATACTGGTCACAAGTGACCTAATTCTTGTCTCTTGCCACAGAAGTCTGTGGTCCTCTTCTTCATGGCTCCATGTTTAATTGCATCCCACTGGTCATTTATCACTTCATACAGTTCTACATTTTTTTTCCTTGGCCTTTGTATCTGTCAGCAAAGCCAACAGGTACTTAAATGGCACCTGGTGCCACCCTCTGACCTGGGGACACTGGACTGCAGCTGCTTGGAAATGCAAGTCTCTGCCTGGAGTCCCTAATCAGGCTGTTTCCTTCCCAGGTCGACTGTGCTGACTGGTGGCCCCAACCTACCCAGCAAGATGTCCACCAGCCTGACAGCACATCCCAGACTCTTTGTGAGTCTTGAATATGAATCTGAGTGGAGGAACAAGCCCTAAGGGCCACACATTGTATGTTGCCATGCGTAGGAAATAATCAGAAGCAAATCTGTAGAGACAAAAGGTAAATCAGTGGTTGATTATTTAAGGTTGAGGGGAATAGAGGAGTAGGGATAACTGAAGTGTACAGGATGTCTTTCTGAAAGATGCTCTAAAATTAACTGTGGTGATGGTTACAGGTATCCGTGAATATATTAAAACCCAGTGAAGTATATAAATCAAATGGGTGAATGTATATGATATGTGGATTATATCTCAAAAAAGTGACAGAAGAAAATATACCTGGAGAAGTCTTCTTCCACCTCATCACCTCTGCCTATATCCACCAGGGTTCTTTTTGCAAAAATAAGTGAACTATAGCTAGATCAGTCAATAGATCAATGAATGATAAATATGTAGATACATACACATATAATTTTTTAGTGTACCCTACTTTCTCATACAAGTAATAGTGTCTTCTATGTACTATTCAACACCTCCTTTTTGTTTTGTATTTTTAAACAAAAAAATGTGCCTTGGTTGGGTAGAGTGGCACACACCTGTAATCCCAACACTCAGGAGGCTGAGGCAGGTGAGTTGCCATGAGTTTGAGGCCAGTCTGGGCTTCATAATGAGTTCAAGGCAAGCTGCACTACACAGCAAGACCCCGCCTCAAACAAACAAACAAACAAAAAGTGTACCCTAGCACTGTTTCCATCTCTCACCTTGTTTTTGTTGTTGTTTGGTTTTGTTGTTGTTTGTTTTGTTTTAGTAGTGGGGAGGCTGAGGCACTGGCAATGCAACCCAGGGCCCGGTGCATGCTGTTTGAGGCCTGCACTGAGCAACACTCCAGCCACTTACCTTCCTTTTGATGAGTGCACAGTACTGCATGATGGGGATGACAGGCATCACAAAACACATCACAGACTCTGCCATGCCACCCGCAGAGTAGGTCCCACTCCGATGACCCTGCACTGCATCCATGGCTGCTCGAGCCCAGCTGCAGCATCTCTTGTCTGAACTCAGAAAGACAACAGCTACCACTCATCCCCTTGGAGAGCCTTTCAGATCTGGAGGCAAACAGACAGGCCCTTGTATTAGTCACCTTTCCATTGCTGGGACGAAATACCTGTCACCCATAGCATAAAAGAAAAAAGGTTTATTTGGCACACGGTTTCAGAGGTTTCAGTCTATGGTTGACTGGCTCCAAGGCAGAAACATCATGGAGGAAGGAAAACTGCCTACCTCTTGGCTTCTGGGAAGCAGAGAGCAAGGGAAGCACACAGGAGAAGAAGGATCCAGGGTAGAGTCTCTAAGGTTATGCTTCATGAAGCAAGCAGACACATCTGTGCCTTACTGATCTCTGAGGCAGCTCTCAAGCCAACCAAGTGGCTAAGATGATCACCATCCTTTTGAGATGAAAACCCATTGCCAGTCTCCCTCCTTGCTTCCAAAATTGTGTAGCTCCTACCGGATGGAGCACCTGCATCTCTGCTCAGACTCTGACCCCTGCCTTCCTGCCAGCCCCAACCCTGGAGCCACAGGGCCTCCCTCAGTTTCCTGGTTGGGACCTCGCTAGCCACTTTTTGATGCAGATAACGAAGTTCGGTCCTCACTCCTTGCAGGCCTCTGCTCAAATGCTCCTCCCAAGAAAGGTTTTCCCCAAAGTCTGCTACAGAGCACTCACCCCCACTGCTCCATGTCAGCCCCTGGTCTCCTTGGTTGTCTTGGCACATGGACTGTCTAACCTCCTCCCAGCACCCTCTGTCTCTCGGTCTCCTTAGCCCCCTTGTTCCTCCTCTTCTTGAACTTGCCGTGCTTTGGGGTCACAGCTGCAGCTGTTTCTGCCCCCAAAGACCAAAGAGGAAGCTCTGTGGGAAGCAGTGGGCAGTGCTTTCTGAGCCAGGCATTGGCAGGCTTGGCCTGGAAGGTGAGGCTGATGCTGAGACACCATTTCCATAGAGACGATGTTCACAGTTTTGTGTTCTAAGTGTACGTTGTGGGCCTGTACTCCCACAACAACCTGGTGCACAGGTGAGGAAACAGGCATACGTGGCTACCAGGCTGAGGGGACAGTGCCTTGGCTCTGTGCCTACCTGTGAGGGGAATTGAGCAGCATCTGCCGAGCCTGCACAGCTTGCCCTGGGACCCCCGGGAGCCTTCCCTGGGGAATCACCTTCGTGCAAGTTTGTTGCTGATGATCCAGCAGATTCTTAGACCCAGGACAGAGAGAACCCCAGAAGGTCAGAAAGATAAACTTCAGGGGCAGCTGCAACAACAGCAGCAGCCAGGTGCCTTTGAGCAGGGCTCCCTCTGAGGGTCATCAACTGTACCCTCCCCATAAAGGTGACACAGCAGCCTGACCACACCCTGCGGGACATTGGAAATAGGGGGACGCAGAAAGGGGCCAGGTCAGCACTTTTGGGGTGCTGGGACGCCCAGAACATTGACGTGTTAGAGTCCCTCGGGAGTCACTGCTGTGCCAGGGCTGGAGCTGGGACACATCACAGGGCCTGTGACAAGTGGGGCAGGGCTGGGCTCCAGGGACGGGCAGATCATCAGAACTCCACTGTGACAGGGGTCTCCCTGCCTCTGGCCCTGATGTCCTGCATGCTGTTCCAAACTTTCAGCCATACAGGATTTGCAGCCTTCCTGGTTTCCACAGAAAACCCCTTAGGGCAAGCACTTCCTGAATTCCTGGAATTCGCTAGAGCCTTGGGAAGCTCCAGAAGGGCCTCCTGGCCTGGTTTCCCTCCCCTTCCTCCACCCTTTCTCCCTACCCCCTCGCTCTGTCCCTGGAAGCCCCAGATGGCTTGGGCAGGGTTTACTGCGCACTGTCACCCCACTATCCCCCAAAGATGGTCTCACAGCCCCTTCTGTATCTCACTGCTCCCCCACCCCCACAATAGCTCCTTCACAGCACCCCACAGACCCCACCGCAGCCCATAGACTACTCCGCAGCCACCTAAAGCCCCTCCATACTATCTCCCACAACTTCCCCGCAGTGCACTGCATCCCCCATAGTTGCCCACATCCCCTCTCAGTTCCCCGAAGCCTCCCGCCAGCCCCCACCTGCAGGGAAGCCCCTCGAAGCTCAAAATTGGGCCCTTTCCAGTAAGAGCAGCCCAGCAAGGGGCAGCACCAGGTTCCATGCTGAGGGAGCCATGGACACTTGCTGGGGACAGAGATGCCAGGAAAGGCTGGGGCAGAATGTCATGTGCAGTCTGGGCTTCAGAGGAGAAGTGAGATCTGAGTAAAGGAGCCCGCTTCAACTCCAGGAGCAGAGCAGGACAAAAAGAGGGAACATAAACACAAAGAAGAGATAAAGAAGAGACGGAAGCTCTATTCAGTGAGCTTGCCTTCAACCACCACAGATCCTAAAAAGGAGGGATGTAGAGGAAGAAAAATTAGCAATAGAGTGTTTGAAGCAGACATTTCAGACCCAAAGAGACAGCCTTCAGGTGGAGCAGCCCACAGAACACGAGATGAAGGAGCAATGACCTCCCTTAGACAGATCCACAGGCGAGGGTAGGTCATCAGGCGTGTGATTGACTGGGGACAGAGTGAAAGAGGGCAAAGGTGAAATAACCACCCCACAGGCTGAGAACAGCAGTGAGTCAGCCTTCCCCTCTATAGCAACAGGTGCAAGAGGATTTTGAACTTCATATTCTCTTCAGGACCAAATTATCAACCAAGTACAGAGTGGCAGAAGGATGTTTTCAGGCACTCAAGGATACAAAAAAGATAAATAAAAACAAGGCCCACTCCTACACTTCTTTCTGGGGCCAGTATTAGAGGATGTATTCCGGCAAACCAAGGAAGAAAACAAAGCAAGAGAAAGACGTGGGTAAGGACTACTGAGTGACCCACCTGGGGCCGTAAAGGGAGTCCTGGGTGCTGTGTGCGGGCTCTGGGTTGGGGGAGCAGCCAGACTGGGGCAGGAGCCGCAGGGGAGGAGGCATTGGGAACAAAAAGTGGTAATGTACAGAGGCATGTTGTTCTTCCGCTACAACAAGGAGGAAAGAAAATTAAAACCTACAGAGAAAAAATATATATAACAAAAGCTTCAAAAGCAAACTAAAATATGATACGAGTTTCAGCTATTGATGGAGTGAAAAATAAGTTCACCCGATTTGTGTTTATTTTAAGAGACAGGGTTTCACCATGTTGCCCAATCTTCCTGCCTCCGCCCCCTGAACAGCCGGGACTACAGGTACCTGCCAATGCAACTGACTCCCAGATGGCTCTTGGTGCTTGGAAGGTCTTCCTTGAGTGAGCAGAGGTGAGGCCACAAAGAAAGCCACATCCCCCTGACCCCAGGCTGTGCAGTGATGTGTATGCTCGGCCTGTTGCTGAAGCATCGGAACACACTTTTATTATAGACGAAGTTTGCCAAAGCCTCCCTGAGGCGGCTGGGAAGAGAGCGTAGGAGGGGAAGTCAAGACACACAGCAGAGGCGGCAGGGCAGACAGGAGAGAGTGAAAACAGAGCAGATTTGTGAGAGCTGGACGCGCTCAGGACACAGAGTAGAGAATGTGGGAGTCCAGGTAGGAGAGGGAGGCAATCACCATTTCCATCTTTCATATCAGGAAGCCAATATATTTTATATAGTGTTCATAAAGCATTAAACAGGGGGGTCAGAACTTTTATTGAGACTTAAGCCAATGACCAGTGAAGTACAGTACTAAAAACCAGAAAAGATAAAAATAGGCTCAACCGTTGGGTGACAGAACTCAGGGAAGAGAGAGTCAGAGGCAGGAGGGGGTGGAGAGACATTTTGTCATTAGGTTTTTGGGTAGCATTTTTAAAGCCTTAGGTGTATGCATCTGACTAGAATTCCTAAATTTAAAAAGTAGACCCCATAACCAAATTATTTTCAAAATCCCTGAACATTACTCTTTGACACTCCCTAAAATAAATGTATTTTGCTGTTCAACTTCTTAAAGCATTTTCTCAACTAGTTTTACAACCATCGCCAAATGCAGGCAGAGCTTGTGTTCTTTGCTATACTCTTCCAGGCTTATCCAGGGGTGCAGTGCCAGGTAAAGTGAAGAACAGTTACTGCCCACAGTGTTCAGGTAACCATGCCCCTCCCTGCACCCTGGGCAGCGTCCTTCCCTCCTCTTAGATCAGTGAACCCTGCTTCTGTTTCTGAGTCTTCCCAGCAAGGAGCATGGCCCCTTCTTTCTGGCTGGCCAGAGCAGTTCTATTTTTATTTCATGTTGCTGGATGGCTTCTATCCAAACCCGTGCTGTGATCCGGGTGCCAGACTCCCTGGCAGCACCCCTGCTTTAAAGCAAAGCTCTGCCTGGTGCAGGGAGCAGCCTGGCCAGGCCTGGTGGCAGCCATCTGTACACACCTCTGTCTGCACATTGCAGGGACAGCCTGCAGACCAGCCTGAACAGCCCAGATGACACACAGGAGTCACATCGGGGAACAGGTGAAGTTGTCAAATGTTTCCCACTGACCTGGGACAAACAGAAAAAGGGACAAATAAACCCACTGCTCCACCACCCCATTCTAATAAATCCTGAATAAATGTTGCTAGCACCATTGAAACCCACTGGGTCCTTCTGCATCACCTTGTCCTGACCTTGGCGTTAACCTTCCCCACACATTTTCATATTCTTGATCTATAGGGTATTTGGCAGCTCGTGCAGTTAAAACGAAGCACCATACACTGGGTGACTTGAACATTTATTTGTCCATAGTGTGGAGACAGGACAGGATCAAAGTGCTGGCAGACCCAGCCTCTGGTGTCCCCTGTCTCCTGGTGTGCAAAAAGC